>JAHIAM010003722.1:0-39413 GCA_021605205.1 Aegilops longissima | reverse complement strand
CCCAAAACAGTGAGTAATAGTCCACGAAACGGGCCAGAATCGCCAAAACTGCGAGTGTTGATGACCGACACGTAAGCGCACCTTTGGGTTCGTCAATCGTGGAAATCACTCGACCCCAAAACAGTGAGTAATAGTCCACGAAACGGGCCGAATCGCCAAAACTGCGAGTGTTGATGACCGACACGTAAACGCACCTCGGGGTTCGCCAATCGTGGAAATCACTCCGAGACCCCAAAACAGTGAGTAATAGTCCACGAAACGGGCCGAATCGGCCAAAACTGCGAGTGTTGATGACCGACACGTAAGCGCACCTCGGGTTCGCCAATCGTGGAAATCACCCGACCCCAAAACAGTGAGTAATAGTCCACGAACGGGCCGAAATCGCCAAAACGCGAGTGTTGATGACCGACACGTAAACGCACTCGGGTTCGCCAATCGTGGAAATCACCCGAGACCCCAAAACAGTGAGTAATAGTCCACGAACGGGCCAGAATCGCCAAAACTGCGAGTGTTGATGACCGACACGTAAACGCACTCGGGTTCGCCAATCGTGGAAATCACCCGACCCCAAAACAGTGAGTAATAGTCCACGAACGGGCCAGAATCGCCAAAACTGCGAGTGTTGATGACCGACACGTAAACGCACCTCGGGTTCGCCAATCGTGGAAATCACCCGAGACCCCAAAACAGTGAGTAATAGTCCACGAAACGGGCCAGAATCGCCAAAACCGCGAGTGTTGATGACCGACACGTAAGCGCACCCTGGGTTCGTTAATCGTGGAAATCACCCGAGACCCCAAAACAGTGAGTAATAGTCCACGAACGGGCCGAATCGCCAAAACTTGATGACCGACAGTGTTGATGACCGACACGTAAACGCACTCAAAACGGGTTCGCGCAATCGTGGAAATCACCCGAGACCCCAAAACAGTGAGTAATAGTCCACGAAACGGGCCGAATCGCCAAAACCGCGAGTGTTGATGACCGACACGTAAGCGCACTTGGGGTTCGCCAATCGTGGAAATCACCCGAGACCCCAAAACAGTGAGTAATAGTCCACGAACGGGCCAGAATCGCCAAAACTGCGAGTGTTGATGACCGACACGTAAACGCACCTTGGGGTTCGCCAATCGTGGAAATCACCCGACCCCAAAACAGTGAGTAATAGTCCACGAAACGGGCCAAAATCGCCAAAACGCGCGGTTCGCCAATTGATGACCGACACGTAAACGCACCTCGGGTTCGCAATCGTGGAAATCACCCGAGACCCCAAAACAGTGAGTAATAGTCCACGAAACGGGCCAGAATCGCCAAAACTGCGAGTGTTGATGACCGACACGTAAACGCACTCTTGGGGTTCGTTAATCGTGGAAATCACCCGAGACCCCAAAACAGTGAGTAATAGTCCACGAAACGGGCCGAATCGCCAAAACTGCGAAAGTGTTGATGACCGACACGTAAACGCACCTCGGGTTCGCCAATCGTGGAAATCACCGAGACCCCAAAACAGTGAGTAATAGTCCACGAACGGGCCGAATCGCCAAAACTGCGAGTGTTGATGACCGACACGTAAACGCACCTTGGGGTTCGTCAATCGTGGAAATCACTCCGAGACCCCAAAACAGTGAGTAATAGTCCACGAAACGGGCCAGAATCGGCCAAAACCGCGAGTGTTGATGACCGACACGTAAACGCACCTTGGGGTTCGCCAATCGTGGAAATCACTCCGAGACCCCAAAACAGTGAGTAATAGTCCACGAAACGGGCCGAATCGCCAAAACTGCGAGTGTTGATGACCGACACGTAAACGCACCCGGGTTCGCCAATCGTGGAAATCACCCGAGACCCCAAAACAGTGAGTAATAGTCCACGAACGGGCCGAATCGCCAAAACTGCGAGTGTTGATGACCGACACGTAAGCGCACCTGCGGGTTCGCCAATCGTGGAAATCACCCGAGACCCCAAAACAGTGAGTAATAGTCCACGAAACGGGCCAGAATCGGCCAAAACTGCGAGTGTTGATGACCGACACGTAAACGCACCTCGGGGTTCGCCAATCGTGGAAATCACTCCGAGACCCCAAAACAGTGAGTAATAGTCCACGAAACGGCCGAATCGCCAAAACCGCGAAAGTGTTGATGACCGACACGTAAGCGCACTCGGTTCGCCAATCGTGGAAATCACCCGACCCCAAAACAGTGAGTAATAGTCCACGAAACGGGCCAGAATCGCCAAAACTGCGAGTGTTGATGACCGACACGTAAGCGCACCTCGGGTTCGTCAATCGTGGAAATCACTCCGGGACCCCAAAACAGTGAGTAATAGTCCACGAACGGGCCGAATCGCCAAAACTGCGAGTGTTGATGACCGACACGTAAGCGCACCTTGGGGTTCGTCAATCGTGGAAATCACTCTGGGACCCCAAAACAGTGAGTAATAGTCCACGAAACGGGCCAGAATCGCCAAAACTGCGAGTGTTGATGACCGACACGTAAGCGCACATTGGGGTTCGTCAATCGTGGAAATCACCCGAGACCCCAAAACAGTGAGTAATAGTCCACGAAACGGCCAATCGAATCGCCAAAACTGCGAAGTGTTGATGACCGACACGAAGCGCACCTTTGGGTTCGCCAATCGTGGAAATCACCCGAGACCCCAAAACAGTGAGTAATAGTCCACGAACGGGCCAGAATCGCCAAAACTGCGAGTGTTGATGACCGACACGTAAACGCACTCCTGGGTTCGCCAATCGTGGAAATCACCCGAGACCCCAAAACAGTGAGTAATAGTCCACGAAACGGGCCAGAATCGCCAAAACTGCGAGTGTTGATGACCGACACGTAAGTAATAGTCACCTTCGCCAAAATCGCGGGTTCGCGCACTAATCGTGAAATCACCCGACCCCAAAACAGTGAGTAATAGTCCACGAACGGGCCAGAATCGCCAAAATCGCGAGTGTTGATGACCGACACGTAAACGCACTTGGGGTTCGCTAATCGTGGAAATCACCCGAGACCCCAAAACAGTGAGTAATAGTCCACGAAACGGGCCAGAATCGCCAAAATCGAGAGTTGATGACCGACACGTAACGCACCTTGGGGTTCGCAACAATCGGAAATCACCCGAGACCCCAAAACAGTGAGTAATAGTCCACGAACGGGCCAGAATCGCCAAAACTGCGAGTGTTGATGACCGACACGTAAACGCACACCGGGGTTCGCCAATCGTGGAAATCACCCGAGACCCCAAAACAGTGAGTAATAGTCCACGAACGGGCCAGAATCGCCAAAACTGAAAGTGTTGATGACCGACACGTAAACGCACCCTGGGTTCGCCAATCGTGGAAATCACCCGAGACCCCAAAACAGTGAGTAATAGTCCACGAACGGGCCAGAATCGCCAAAACTGCGAGTGTTGATGACCGACACGTAAACGCACTCTTGGGTTCGCTAATCGTGGAAATCACCCGAGACCCCAAAACAGTGAGTAATAGTCCACGAAACGGGCCAGAATCGGCCAAAACTGCGAGTGTTGATGACCGACACGTAAGCGCACTCGGGGTTCGTCAATCGTGGAAATCACTCCGAGACCCCAAAACAGTGAGTAATAGTCCACGAAACGGGCCAGAATCGCCAAAACTGCGAGTGTTGATGACCGACACGTAATGCGCACTCACTGGGTTCGCCAATCGTGGAAATCACTCCGAGACCCCAAAACAGTGAGTAATAGTCCACGAAACGGGCCAGAATCGGCCAAAACAGCAAGTGTTGATGACCGACACGTAAGCGCACCTTCCTGGGTTCGCCAATCGTGGAAATCACCCGAGACCCCAAAACAGTGAGTAATAGTCCACGAAACGGGCCGAATCGCCAAAACTGCGAGTGTTGATGACCGACACGTAAACGCACTCTGGGTTCGCAATCGTGGAAATCACCCGAGACCCCAAAACAGTGAGTAATAGTCCACGAACGGGCCAGAATCGCCAAAACTGCGAAAGTTGATGACCGACACGTAAACGCACTCGGGGTTCGCCAATCGTGGAAATCACCCGAGACCCCAAAACAGTGAGTAATAGTCCACGAAACGGGCCGAATCGCCAAAACGCGAGTGTTGATGACCGACACGTAAACGCACTTTTGGGTTCGCCAATCGTGGAAATCACCCGAGACCCCAAAACAAAGAGTAATAGTCCACGAAACGGGCCAGAATCGCCAAAACTGCAGTGTTGATGACCGACACCGACACGTAAACGCATCTCGGGGTTCGCCAATCGTGGAAATCACCCGACCCCAAAACAGTGAGTAATAGTCCACGAACGGGCCGAATCGCCAAAACTGCGAGTGTTGATGACCGACACGAAGCGCACCTTGGGGTTCGCTAATCGTGGAAATCACCCGAGACCCCAAAACAGTGAGTAATAGTCCACGAACGGGCCGAATCGCCAAAACTGCGAGTGTTGATGACCGACACGTAAACGCACCTTGGGGTTCGCCAATCGTGGAAATCACCCGACCCCAAAACAGTGAGTAATAGTCCACGAACGGGCCAGAATCGCCAAAACTGCGAGTGTTGATGACCGACACGTAAACGCACCTTGGGTTCGCCAATCGTGGAAATCACCCGAGACCCCAAAACAGTGAGTAATAGTCCACGAACGGGCCGAATCGCCAAAACTGCGAGTGTTGATGACCGACACGTAAACGCACCTTGGGGTTCGCCAATCGTGGAAATCACCCGAGACCCCAAAACAGTGAGTAATAGTCCACGAACGGGCCAGAATCGCCAAAACTGCGAGTGTTGATGACCGACACGTAAGCGCACCCGGGTTCGCCAATCGTGGAAATCACCCGACCCCAAAACAGTGAGTAATAGTCCACGAAACGGGCCAGAATCGCCAAAACTGTGAGTGTTGATGACCGACACGTAAACGCACTCTGGGGTTCGCTAATCGTGGAAATCACCCGAGACCCCAAAACAGTGAGTAATAGTCCACGAACGGGCCGAATCGCCAAAACTGCGAGTGTTGATGACCGACACGTAAGCGCACCTTGGGGTTCGTCAATCGTGGAAATCACTCCGGGACCCCAAAACAGTGAGTAATAGTCCACGAAACGGGCCAGAATCGCCAAAACTGCGAGTGTTGATGACCGACACGTAAGCGCACCTTGGGTTCGTCAATCGTGGAAATCACTCCGAGACCCCAAAACAGTGAGTAATAGTCCACGAAACGGGCCGAATCGCCAAAACCGCGAAGTGTTGATGACCGACACGTAAACGCACCTCGGGGTTCGCTAATCGTGGAAATCACCCGAGACCCCAAAACAGTGAGTAATAGTCCACGAACGGGCCGAATCGCCAAAACTGCGAGTGTTGATGACCGACACGTAAACGCACCTCGGGTTCGCCAATCGTGGAAATCACCCGACCCCAAAACAGTGAGTAATAGTCCATGAACGGGCCGAATCGCCAAAACTGCGAGTGTTGATGACCGACACGTAAGCGCACCTTGGGGTTCGCCAATCGTGGAAATCACCCGAGACCCCAAAACAGTGAGTAATAGTCCACGAAACGGCCGCCAAAACTGCGAGTGTTGATGACCGACACGTAACCGACGCACTTGGGGTTCGCCAATCGTGGAAATCACCCGAGACCCCAAAACAGTGAGTAATAGTCCACGAAACGGGCCAGAATCGGCCAAAATCGCGAGTGTTGATGACCGACACGTAAACGCACCTTGGGGTTCGCCAATCGTGGAAATCACCCGAGACCCCAAAACAGTGAGTAATAGTCCACGAACGGGCCAGAATCGCCAAAACTATGAGTGTTGATGACCGACACGTAAACGCACCCGGGTTCGCCAATCGTGGAAATCACCCGACCCCAAAACAGTGAGTAATAGTCCACGAAACGGGCCAGAATCGCCAAAACCGCGAAAAGTGTTGATGACCGACACGTAAGCGCACCTGGGTTCGCTAATCGTGGAAATCACCCGACCCCAAAACAGTGAGTAATAGTCCACGAACGGGCCGAATCGCCAAAACTGCGAGTGTTGATGACCGACACGTAAACGCACTCGGGTTCGCCAATCGTGGAAATCACCCGAGACCCCAAAACAGTGAGTAATAGTCCACGAACGGGCCAGAATCGCCAAAACCGCGAAAGTGTTGATGACCGACACGTAAACGCGCACTCTTGGGTTCGCTAATCGTGGAAATCACCCGAGACCCCAAAACAGTGAGTAATAGTCCACGAACGGGCCAGAATCGCCAAAACTGCGAGTGTTGATGACCGACACGTAAACGCACCTTGGGGTTCGCCAATCGTGGAAATCACCCGACCCCAAAACAGTGAGTAATAGTCCACGAAACGGGCCGAATCGCCAAAACCGCGAGTGTTGATGACCGACACGTAAACGCACCTTGGGGTTCGCCAATCGTGGAAATCACCCGAGACCCCAAAACAGTGAGTAATAGTCCACGAACGGGCCAGAATCGCCAAAACTGCGAGTGTTGATGACCGACACGTAAACGCACTTCGGTTCGCGCCAATCGTGAAATCACCCGGGACCCCAAAACAGTGAGTAATAGTCCACGAAACGGGCCGAATCGCCAAAACTGCGAGTGTTGATGACCGACACGTAAGCGCACTTGGGGTTCGCCAATCGTGGAAATCACCCGAGACCCCAAACAGTGAGTAATAGTCCACGAACGGGCCGAATCGCCAAAACTGCGAGTGTTGATGACCGACACGTAAACGCACCTTGGGGTTCGCTTAATCGTGGAAATCACCCGAGACCCCAAAACAGTGAGTAATAGTCCACGAAACGGGCCAGAATCGCCAAAATTGTGAGTGTTGATGACCGACACGTAAACGCACCTTGGGTTTCGCCAATCGGGAAATCACCCGACCCCAAAACAGTGAGTAATAGTCCACGAAACGGGCCGAATCGCCAAAACTGCGAGTGTTGATGACCGACACGTAAACGCACCTTGGGTTCGCCAATCGTGGAAATCACCCGAGACCCCAAAACAGTGAGTAATAGTCCACGAACGGGCCAGAATCGCCAAAACCGCGAAAGTGTTGATGACCGACACGTAAGCGCACCTTGGGTTCGCTAATCGTGGAAATCACCCGAGACCCCAAAACAGTGAGTAATAGTCCACGAACGGGCCAGAATCGCCAAAACTGCGAGTGTTGATGACCGACACGTAAACGCACTCGGGGTTCGCCAATCGTGGAAATCACCCGAGACCCCAAAACAGTGAGTAATAGTCCACGAACGGGCCAGAATCGCCAAAATCGCGAGTGTTGATGACCGACACGTAAGCGCACCTTGGGTTCGCCAATCGTGGAAATCACCCGACCCCAAAACAGTGAGTAATAGTCCACGAACGGGCCAGAATCGCCAAAACTGCGAGTGTTGATGACCGACACGTAAGCGCACCTCGGGTTCGCCAATCGTGGAAATCACCCGAGACCCCAAAACAGTGAGTAATAGTCCACGAACGGGCCGAATCGCCAAAACCGCGAAGTGTTGATGACCGACACGTAAGCGCACACTGGGGTTCGCCAATCGTGGAAATCACCCGACCCCAAAACAGTGAGTAATAGTCCACGAAACGGGCCAGAATCGCCAAAACTGCGAGTGTTGATGACCGACACGTAAACGCACCTGGGGTTCGCCAATCGTGGAAATCACCCGAGACCCCAAAACAGTGAGTAATAGTCCAAAACGGGCCGAATCGCCAAAACTGCGAGTGTTGATGACCGACACGAAACGCACCTCGGGTTCGCCAATCGTGGAAATCACCCGACCCCAAAACAGTGAGTAATAGTCCACGAACGGGCCAGAATCGCCAAAACTCGCGAGTGTTGATGACCGACACGTAAACGCACCTGGGGTTCGCTAATCGTGGAAATCACCCGAGACCCCAAAACAGTGAGTAATAGTCCACGAAACGGGCCAGAATCGCCAAAATCGAGTGTTGATGACCGACACGTAAACGCACCTCCAAAACTGCGAAGGTTGATTCGCAAAACTATGGAAATCACCCGACCCCAAAACAGTGAGTAATAGTCCACGAAACGGGCCGAATCGCCAAAACTGCGAGTGTTGATGACCGACACGTAAACGCACCTCGGGTTCGCCAATCGTGGAAATCACCCGAGACCCCAAAACAGTGAGTAATAGTCCACGAAACGGGCCAGAATCGCCAAAACCGCGAGTGTTGATGACCGACACGTAAGCGCACCTTGGGTTCGCCAATCGTGGAAATCACCCGAGACCCCAAAACAGTGAGTAATAGTCCATGAACGGGCCAGAATCGCCAAAACTGTTGAGTGTTGATGACCGACACGTAAACGCACTCGGGGGTTCGCACGAATCGTGGAAATCACCCGAGACCCCAAAACAGTGAGTAATAGTCCACGAAACGGGCCGAATCGCCAAAACTGCGAAAGTGTTGATGACCGACACGTAAGCGCACCCGGGGTTCGCCAATCGTGGAAATCACTCCGAGACCCCAAAACAGTGAGTAATAGTCCACGAAACGGGCCAGAATCGACCAAAACTGCGAGTGTTGATGACCGACACGTAAACGCACCTAAGGGTTCGTTAATCGTGGAAATCACCCGAGACCCCAAAACAGTGAGTAATAGTCCACGAACGGGCCAGAATCGCCAAAACCGCGAGTGTTGATGACCGACACGTAAACGCACTCGGGTTCGCTAATCGTGGAAATCACCCGACCCCAAAACAGTGAGTAATAGTCCACGAAACGGGCCAGAATCGGCCAAAACTGCGAGTGTTGATGACCGACACGTAAGCGCACCCTGGGTTCGCCAATCGTGGAAATCACCCGAGACCCAAAACAGTGAGTAATAGTCCACGAACGGGCCAGAATCGCCAAAACTGCGAGTGTTGAAGACCGACACGTAAGCGCACGTTGGGGTTCGTCAATCGTGGAAATCACTCCGGGACCCCAAAACAGTGAGTAATAGTCCATGAAACGGGCCAGAATCGCCAAAACTGCAAGTGTTGATGACCGACACGTAACTGCACCTTAGGGTTCGTCAATCGTCGAAATCACTCTGGGACCCCAAAACAGAGAGTAATAGTCCACGAAACGGGCCAGAATCGCCAAAACTGCGAGTGTTGATGACCGACACGTAAGCGCACCTTGGGGTCCGTCAATCGTGGAAATCACTCGGGGGCCCCAAAACAGTGAGTAATAGTCCACGAACGGGCCGAATCGCCAAAACTGCGAGTGTTGATGACCGACACGTAAACGCACCTAAGGTTCGCCAATCGTGGAAATCACCCGGGACCCCAAAACAGTGAGTAATAGTCCACGAAACGGGCCAGAATCGCCAAAACTGCGAGTGTTGATGACCGACACGTAAACGCACTTGGGTTCGCCAATCGTGGAAATCACCCGAGACCCCAAAACAGTGAGTAATAGTCCACGAAACGGGCCAGAATCGCCAAAACCGCGAGTGTTGATGACCGACACGTAAGCGCACCCTGGGTTCGCCAATCGTGGAAATCACCCGAGACCCCAAAACAGTGAGTAATAGTCCACGAACGGGCCAGAATCGCCAAAACTGCGAGTGTTGATGACCGACACGTAAATAGCACTCTCGGGTTCGCCAATCGTGGAAATCACCCGGGACCCCAAAACAGTGAGTAATAGTCCACGAAACGGGCCGAATCGCCAAAACCGCGAAAGTGTTGATGACCGACACGTAAGCGCACCTTGGGGTTCGCCAATCGTGGAAATCACCCGAGACCCCAAAACAGTGAGTAATAGTCCACGAACGGGCCAGAATCGCCAAAACCGCTGTGAGTGTTGATGACCGACACGTAAGCGCACCTTGGGGTTCGCCAATCGTGGAAATCACCCGAGACCCCAAAACAGTGAGTAATAGTCCACGAAACGGGCCGAATCGCCAAAACTGCGAGTGTTGATGACCGACACGTAAACGCACCTCGGGTTCGCCAATCGTGGAAATCACCCGACCCCACCCCAAAATAGTGAGTAATAGTCCACGAAACGGGCCGAGATCGCCAAAACGCGAGTGTTGATGACCGACACGTAAGCGCACCTTGGGTTCGCCAATCGTGGAAATCACCCGAGACCCAAAAAGTGAGTAATAGTCCACACGAAACGGGCCAGAATCGCCAAAACCGCCAAAACTCCGAGTGTTGATGACCGACACGTAAACGCACCCTGGGGTTCGCCAATCGTGGAAATCACCCGAGACCCCAAAACAGTGAGTAATAGTCCACGAAACGGGCCAGAATCGCCAAAATCGCGAGTGTTGATGACCGACACGTAAACGCACCTCGGGTTCGCCAATCGTGGAAATCACCCGACCCCAAAACAGTGAGTAATAGTCCACGAACGGGCCAGAATCGCCAAAACTCGCGAGTGTTGATGACCGACACGTAAACGCACCTTGGGTTCGCCAATCGTGGAAATCACCCGAGACCCCAAAACAGTGAGTAATAGTCCACGAACGGGCCAGAATCGCCAAAACGGCGAAAGTGTTGATGACCGACACGTAAGCGCACCTTGGGGTTCGTCAATCGTGGAAATCACCCGAGACCCAAAACAGTGAGTAATAGTCCACGAAACGGGCCAGAATCGCCAAAACTGCGAGTGTTGATGACCGACACGTAAGCGCACTCTGGGGTTCGCCAATCGTGGAAATCACCCGAGACCCCAAAACAGTGAGTAATAGTCCACGAACGGGCCAGAATCGCCAAAACCGCGAGTGTTGATGACCGACACGTAAACGCACTCTGGGGTTCGTCAATCGTGGAAATCACTCCGAGACCCCAAAACAGTGAGTAATAGTCCACTAAACGGGCCAGAATCGCCAAAACTGCGAGTGTTGATGACCGACACGTAAGCGCACCTTGGGGTTCGTCAATCGTGGAAATCACTCGACCCCAAAACAGTGAGTAATAGTCCATGAAACGGGCCAGAATCGCCAAAACTGCAAGTGTTGATGACCGACACGTAAGCGCACCTAATCGGGGTTCGCAAATCGTCGAAATCACCCTGAGACCCCAAAACAGTGAGTAATAGTCCACGAAACGGGCCAGAATCGCCAAAACTGCGAGTGTTGATGACCGACACGTAAACGCACCTCGGGTTCGTCAATCGTGGAAATCACTCCGGGACCCCAAAACAGTGAGTAATAGTCCATGAAACGGGCCAGAATCGCCAAAACTGTGAGTGTTGATGACCGACACGAAAGCGCACTTGGGGTTCGCCAATCGTGGAAATCACCCGAGACCCCAAAACAGTGAGTAATAGTCCACGAACGGGCCAGAATCGCCAAAACTGCGAAAGTGTTGATGACCGACACGTAAACGCACCCTGGGTTCGCTAATCGTGGAAATCACCCGAGACCCCAAAACAGTGAGTAATAGTCCACGAAACGGGCCAGAATCGCCAAAACTGCGAGTGTTGATGACCGACACGTAAACGCACCTTGGGTTCGCAATCGTGGAAATCACCCGACCCCAAACAAAGTGAGTAATAGTCCACGAAACGGGCCAGAATCGCCAAAACGCGAGTTGATGACCGACACGTAAACGCACCTCGGGTTCGCTAATCGGAAATCACCCGAGACCCCAAAACAGTGAGTAATAGTCCATGAACGGGCCAGAATCGCCAAAACTGTGAGTGTTGATGACCGACACGTAAGCGCACCCGGGGTTCGTTGGGGAACGAGTAATTTCAAAAATTTTCCTACGATCACGCAAGACCATGGTGATGGCATAGCAACGAGATGATAGAGTGTCCGCCCACGCACTCAGAGACCGAAAGCGGAAGCGCTATAACAACGCTGTTGATGTAGTCGCATTTCTTCCCGATCCAACCGATCCAAGCACCGAACGACGGCACCTCCGAAGTTCTGCACACGCTCAGCTCGATGACGCCCCTCAACTCCGATCCAGCCGAAAGTGTTGAGGGAGAGTTTCACAAGACGACGGCGTGGTGGACGATGATGATGTTCCACCGACGCAGGGCTTCGCCTTAAGCTCCGCAACGGTATATTCGAGGTGTAGTTTGGTGGAAGGGGCACCGCACACGGCTAAGGAACGATCTCAATGATCAACTTGTGTGTCATGGGGTGCCCCTGCCCTCAGATATAAAGGAGGGAAGGGAGGGGCTGGCCGCCAGGAGGGGAGGCGCATCAGGGTGTCCTACTCCTACTAGGAGTAGGATTCCCCCAAATCCTAGTCCAACTAGGGTTTGACCAAGGGAGAGGGAGAGAGGCCCACCCCTTCTCCTAATCCTAATAGGACTAGGAAGGGGGAAGGCTGCGCCAGCATAGGGCCCCTTTCTCTTTTCCCACTAAGGCCCATCAAGGCCCATTGACTTCCGGGGTTCCGTAACCTCCTGCATCTCGCAAAATTCCCAATTTCACCCGGAGTGATTCCGAGTCCAAACATAGGCTTCCAATATATCAATCTTTATGTCTCGACCATTTCGAGACTCCTCGCCATGTCCGTGATCTCATCCGGACTCAACAACCTTCGTACATCAATATCATATAAACTCATAATAACCGCCATCAAACGTTGTTGCAAGGATTCTACGGGTTCGAGAACTATGTAGACATGACCGAGACACCTCTCGTCAATAACCAATAGCGGACCTGGATGCCCATATTGGTTCCTACATATTCTACGAAGATCTTTATCGGTCGATCAAGATAACAACATACGTTGTTCCTTTGTCATCGGTATAAATATTTGCCCGAGATTCGATCGCCGGTATCCAATACCTAGTTCAATCTCACATCGCAAGTCTCTTTTCTCGCTCCGTAATACATCATCTCACAACTAACACATTTAGTTGCAATGCTTGCAAGGCTTATGTGATGTGCATTACCGAGAGGGCCCAGAGATACCTCTCCGACAATCGGAGGACAAATCCTAATCTCAAATATGCCAACCCAACATGTACCTTCGAGACACCTGTAATGTACCTTTATAATCACCCAGCTTACGCCAGGACGCTTGGTAGCACCCAAAGTGTTCCTCGGCAAACGGGAGTTGCATAATCTCATAGTCATAGGAACATGTATAAGTCATGAAGAAAAGCACTAGCAACAAACTATACGATCAGGTGCTATGCTAATGGAATGGGTCATGTCAATCGATCATTCAACCAATGATGTGATCCCATTAATCAAATAACAACTCCTTGTTCATGGTTAGGAAACATAACCATCTTTGATTAACGAGCTAGTCAAGTAGAGGCATACTAGTGACACTCAGAGGTTTATGTATTCACACATGTATTATGTTTCCGTTAATACAATTCTAGCATGAATAATAAACATTTATCATGATATAAGGAAATAAATAATAACATTTATTATTGCCTCTAGGGCATATTTCCTTCAGCCTCCCACTTGCACTAGAGTCAATAATCTAGATTACACAAGAATGATTCTAACACCCATGGAGTCTTGGTGCTGATCATGTTTTGCTCGTGGAAGAGGCTTAGTCAACGGTCTCGCAACATTCAGATCCGTATGTATCTTGCATATCTCTATGTCTCCCACCGACCAAATCCGGATGGAGTTGAAGCGCCTTTGATGTGCTTGGTTCTCTTGTGAAATCTGGATTCCTTTGCCAAGGCAATTGCACCAGATTGTCACAAAAGATTTTCATTGGACCCGATACACTAGGTACAACACCTAGATCGGTTATGAACTCCTTCATCCGCATCCTTCATTAGCTGCTTCCAAGCAGCTATGTACTCAGCTTCACATGTAGATCCCGAACGACGCTTTGTTTGGAACTGCACCAACCGACAGCTCCACCGCTTAATGTAAATACGATCCGGTTTGCGATTTAGAATCGTCTGGATCAGTGTCAAAGCTTGCATCGACGTAACTGCCATTTACGAGCTCTTTGTCACCGCCATAAATGAGAAACATATCCTTAGTTCTTCTCAAGTACTTAAGGATGTTCTTGACCGCTGTCCAAAGGATCCACTCTGGATTACTTTGGTACCGCTCGCTAAACTTACAGAAGGCACACATCAGGTCTGGTACACAGATTGCATACATGATAGAGCCTATGGCTGAAGCATAGGAACATCTTTCATTTTCTCTATCTTCTCATGGTGGTCGGGCATTGAGTCTTACTCAACTTCACACCTTGTAATACCGCAAGAACCCTTTCTTTGCCTCGATCCATTTTGAACTTTTTCAAAACTTTATCAAGGTATGTGCTTTGTGAAAGTCCTATTAAGCCGCCTTGATCTATCTCTATAGATCTTAATGCCCAATATGTAAGCAGCTTCACCGAGGTCTTTCATCGAAAAACTTTATTCAAGTATCCCTTTATGCTATCCAGAATTCTATATCATTTCCGATCAATAATATGTCATCCACATATAATATCGAAATGCTACAGAGCTCCCACTCACTTTCTTGTAAATACAAAGCTTCTCCAAAAGTCTCAGATAAAACCAAATGCTTTGATCACACTATCAAAACGCTTATTCCAACTCCGAGAGGCTTGCACCAGTCCATAAATGGATCGCTGAGCTTGCACACTTTGTTAGCTCCTTTGGATCGACAAAACCTTCTCGTTGCATCATATACAACTCTTCTTCCGTAAATCCATTCAGAATGCAGTTTTAACATCCATTTGCCAAATTTCATAATCATAAAATGCGCAATTGCTAACATGATTCGGACGGACTTAAGCATCGCCACGGGTGAGAAGGTCTCATCGTAGTCAATCCCTTGAACTTGTCGAAAACCTTTGCAACAAGTCGAGCTTTATAGACAAGAATATTACCATCAGCGCCTTCTTCTTGAAGATCCATTTATTCTCAATTGCTTGCCGATCATCGGGCAAGTCAACCAAAGTCCACACTTTGTTCTCATACATGGATCCCATCTCAGATTTCATGGCCTCAAGCCATTTTGTGGAATCTGGGCTCACCATCGCTTCTTCATAGTTCGAGGTTCATCATGTTCCAAGAATATGACTTCCAAAATAGGATTACCGCATCACTCAAAAGCGGATCTTGCTCGTTGATCTACGGTTCAGAGAAACTTGATCTGAAGTTTCATGATCATCATCATTAGCTTCCTCCCTATTTGGTGTAGGTGTCACGTAAACTGTTTTCTCGTGATGTACTACTTCAATAAGGGAGTAGATACAGTTATCTCATCAAGTTCTACTTTCCTCCCACTCACTTCTTTCGTGAGAAACTCTTTCTCCAAAAAGTTTCCAATTTAGCAACAAAAATCTTGCCTTCGGATCTGTGATAGAAGGTGTACCCAACTGTCTCCTTTGGGTATCCTATGAAGACACATTCGATTTGGGTTCGAGCTTATCAGGTTGAAGCTTTTTCACATAAGCATCGCAGCCCCAAACTTTCAAAAACGACAACTTTGGTTTCTTGCCAAACCACAGTTCATAAGGCGCCGCCTCAACGGATTTAGATGGTGCCCTATTTAAAGTGAATGTAGCCGCCTCTAAAGCATAACCCCAAAACGATAGCGGTAAATCAGTAAGAGACATCATAGATCGCACCATATCTAATAAAGTACGACACGACGCTCGACACACCATTACGCTGTGGTGTTCCGTGGCGGTTGCTTGCAAACTATTCCGCATTGTTTCAAATGTAGGCCAAACTCAGAACTCAAATATTCTCCTCCACGATCAGATCAGAGAAACTTTATTTTCTTGTTACGATGATTTTCCACTTCACTCTGAAATTCTTTGAACTTTTCAAATGTTTCAGACTTGTGTTTCATTAAGTAGATATACCCATATCTGCTCAAATCATCTGTGAAGGTGAGAAAATAACGATATCCGCCATTTAGCCTCAACATTCATTGGACCACATACATCAAGATGTATGATTTCCAATAAATCTGTTGTTCTCTCCATAGTTCCGAGAACGGTGTTTTAGTCATCTTGCCCATAAGGCACGGTTCGCAAGTGCCAAGTGATTCATAATCAAGTGACTCCAAAAGTCCATCAAGATGGAGTTTCTTCATGCGCTTTACAATCGATATGACCTAAACGGCAAGTGCACAAATAAGTTGCACCATCATTATCAACTCTGCATCTTTTGGTTTCAACATTATGAATATGTGTATCACTACTATCAAGATTAAGTAAAACAAACCATTCTTCAATGGTGCATGACCATAAAAGATATTATTCATATAAATAGAACAACCATTATTCTCTGATTTAATGAATAACCGCCTCGCATCAAACAAGATCCAGATATAATGTTCATGCTCAACGATGGTACTAAATAACAATTATTTAGGTCTAATACTAATCCCAAGGTAGATGTAGAGGTAGCGTGTCGATCGCGATCACATCGACTTTGGAACCATTTCCCACGCCAAGATCGTCACCTCGCCCTTAGCCAATCTTCGCTAATCCGAGCCCCTGCTTCGAAGTTGCAAATATTAGCAATGTAACCAGATCAAATACCCAAAAGCTATCATGAGTATTAGTAAGGTACACATCAATAACAAGTATATCACATATACCTTTGTTAACCTTGCCATCCTTCTTATCCGCCAAATACTTGGGGCAGTTCCGCTCCAAAGGACCAGCCTGCTTGCAATAGAAGCACTCAGCCAGTGCTTAGGACCAGACTTGGTTTCTTCTCTGATCAGCAACTTGCTTGCCGCTCTTTTGAAGTTTCCTTTTCTTTCCTTTGCCCTTTTCTTGAAACTAGTGGTTTTGTTAACCATCAACACTTGATGCTCCTTTTGATTTCTACCTCCGCTGCTTTCAAAGATCGCCAAGAGCTCGGCATAGTTTTGGTCATCCCTTGCATATTATAGTTCATCACGAAGCTCTTGTAGCTTGGTGGCAGTGATTGGAGAATTCTGTCAATGACGCAATCATCCGGAAGATTAACTCCCAGCTTGAATCAAGTGATTGTTATATCCGCACATTCTGAGTATATGCTCACCGACGTAACCATTCTCCTCCATCTTACAGCTATAGAACTTATTGAGACTTCATATCTCTCAATCCGGCATTCGCTGAATATTAACTTCAACTCCTGAACATCTCATATGCTCCATGGTGTTCAAAACGACGCTGAAGTCCCGGTTCTAAGCCGTAAAGCATGGCACACTGAACTATAGAGTAGTCATCAGCTTTGCTTTGCCAGACGCTCACAACTTCGGCGCAGCCTTTGCATCAGGCCTGGCACCTAACGGTGCTTCCAGACGTAATTCTTCCGCAGCAATAAGGATAATCCTCGTTACGGACCCAGTCCGTAATTGCTGCCATCATCTTTCAACTTTGCTTTCTCAAGGAACGCATTAAAATTCAACGGAACAACAAAGACGAGCCATCTATCTACACATCATAGACAAGCAAGATACTATCAGTACTAAGTTCATGATAAATTTAAGTTCAATTAATCATATTACTTAAGAACTCCCACTTAGAAAAATATCCTCCAATTCTCTAAGTGATTGCGTGATCCATATCAACTACACCATGACCGATCATCACGCAGATGGAGTAGTTTCAATGGTGAACATCAATATGTTGATCATATCTACTATATGATTCACGCCGACCTTCGGTCTCCGTGTTCCGAGGTCATATCTTATATGCATAGCTCGTCAAGTATAACCTGAGTATTCCGCGCAGCAACTGTTTTGCACCCGCTGTATTTGAACGAGAGCCTATCACACCCGATCATCACGCGGTGTCTCAAAGACGAAGAACTTTCGCAACGGTGCATACTCAGGGAGAACACTTCTTGATAATTTAGTAAGGATCATCTTATAATGCTACCGCCAATCAAAGCAAAATAAGATGCATAAAGGATTAACATCACATGCAATCAATATAAGTGATATGATATGGCCATCATCATCTTGTGCTTGTGATTCCATCTCCAAGCACCGCCATGATCACCATCGCCACCGCGCGACACCTTGATCTCCATCGTAGCATCGTTGTCGCCTCGCCAACTATTGCTTCTACGACTATCGCTACTCCTTAGTGATAAAGTAAAGCAATTACATGGCGCTTGCATTTCATACAATAAAGCGACAACCATATGGCTCCTGCCAGCTTGTCGATAACTCGTTACAAAACATGATCATCTCATACAATAAAATATAGCATCACGCTTGACCATATCACATCACAACATGCCCTGCAAAAACAAGTTAGACGCCCTCTACTTTGTTGTTGCAAGTTTTACGTGGCTGCTACGGGCTGAGCAAGAACCGTTTACCTACGCATCAAAACCACAACGATATTTCACAAATAGACTCCGCTTTAACCTTCTCAAGGACCGGGCGAGCCACACTCGGTTCAACTAAAGTGAGAGAGACAGACACCCGCCACCACCTTTAAGCAACGAAAGTGCTCACAGCGGTGAAACCAGTCTCGCGAAGCGCACGCGTAATGTCGGTCCGGCCGCTTCATCTCACAATACCGCTGAACCAAAGTATGACATGCTGGTAGGTAGTATGACTTGTATCGCCCACAACTCACTTGTGTTCTACTCGCATATGACATCAACGATAAAACCAGGCTCGATGCCACCGCTGGGGAACGAGTAATTTCAAAAATTTCCTACGATCACGCAAGACCATGGTGATGCATAGCAACGAGATGAGAGAGTTCCGTCCACGCACTCGAGACCGAAAACGAAGCGCTGACGCAACGCTGAGGATGTAGTCGCATTTCTTCCCGATCCAACCGATCCAAGTACCGAACGACGGCACCTCCGAAGTTCTGCACACGCTCAGCTCGATGACGCCCCTCGAACTCCGATCCAGCCGAGTGTTGAGGGAGAGTTTCACAAGACGACGGCGCAGGACGATGATGATGTTCCACCGACGCAGGGCTTCGCTTAAGCTCCGCAACGGTATATTCGAGGTGTAATTTGGTGGAAGGGGCACCGCACACGGCTAAGGAACGATCTCAATGATCAACTTGTGTGTCATGGGGTGCCCCTGCCCTCAGATATAAAGGAGGGAAGGGAGGGGCTGGCCAAGCCAGAGGAGGCGCGCCAGGTGTCCTACTCCTACTAGGAGTAGGATTCCCCCAAATCCTAGTCCAACTAGGGTTTGACCAAGGGAGAGGGAGAGAGGCGCCACCCCTTCTCCTAATCCTAATAGGACTAGGAAGGGGAAGGCTGCGCCAGCATAGGGCCCCCTTTTCTTTTCCCACTAAGGCCCATCAAGGCCCATTGACTTCCGGAGGTTCCGTAACTTCCTGCATCTCAGAAAATTCCCAATTTCACCCGGAGTGATTCCGAGTCCAAACATAGGCTTCCAATATATCAATCTTTATGTCTCGACCATTTCGAGACTCCTCGTCATGTCCGTGATCTCATCCGGACTCAACAACCTTCGTACATCAATATCATATAAACTCATAATAACCGCCATCAAACGTTGTTGCATGGACTTCTACGGGTTCGAGAACTATGTAGACATGACCGAGACACCTCTCGGTCAATAACCAATAGCGGACCTGGATGCCCATATTGGTTCCTACATATTCTACGAAGATCTTTATCGGTCGACCGCATAACAACATACGTTGTTCCTTTGTCATCGGTATAGTATTTGCCCGAGATTCGATCGCCGGTATCCAATACCTAGTTCAATCTCACATCGCAAGTCTCTTTTCTCGCTCCGTAATACATCATCTCACAACTAACACATTTAGTTGCAATGCTTGCAAGGCTTATGTGATGTGCATTACCGAGAGGGCCCAGAGATACCTCTCCGACAATCGGAGGACAAATCCTAATCTCAAATATGCCAACCCAACATGTACCTTCGAGACACCTGTAATGTACCTTTATAATCACCCAGCTTACGCCAGACGCTTGGTAGCACCCAAAGTGTTCCTCGGCAAACGGAGTTGCATAATCTCATAGTCATAGGAACATGTATAAGTCATGAAGAAAAGCACTAGCAACAAACTATACGATCAAAAGCTATGCTAATGGAATGGGTCATGTCAATCAGATCATTCAACCAATGATGTGATCCCATTAATCAAATAACAACTCCTTGTTCATGGTTAGGAAACATAACCATCTTTGATTAACGAGCTAGTCAAGTAGAGGCATACTAGTGACACTCAGAGGTTTATGTATTCACACATGTATTATGTTTCCGTTAATACAATTCTAGCATGAATAATAAACATTTATCATGATATAAGGAAATAAATAATAACATTATTATTGCCTCTAGGGCATATTTCCTTCATAAAGGCACCCCTTGGGATCGCGCAATCTTGGAAATCACTCGAGACCCCAAAACAGTGAGTAATAGTCCACGAAACGGGCCAGAATCGGCCAAAACCGCGAGTGTTGATGACCGACACGTAAACGCACCTCGGGGTTCGTCAATCATGGAAATCACTCCGACACCCCAAAACAGTGAGTAATAGTCCACGAAACGGGCCAGAATCGGCCAAAACCACGAGTGTTGATGACCGACACGTAAACGCACCTCGGGGTTCGTCAATCGTGGAAATCACCGGGACCCCAAAATAGTGAGTAATAGTCCATGAACGGGCCAGAATCGGTTAAAACTTTGAGTGTTGATGACCGACACGTAAGCGCACCTTGGTTCGTTCACCAATCGTGGAAATCACCCGGGACCCCAAAACAGCCGTAATAGTCCAAAACGGGCCGAATCGCCAAAACTATGAGTGTTGATGACCGACACGACGCACCTTGGCACCCGCAATCGTGGAAATCACTCCGACCCCAAAACGATGAGTAATAGTCCACGAAATGGGCCAGAATCGCCAAAATTGTGAGTGTTGATGACCGACACGTAAACGCACCTTGGGTTCAACAATCGTGGAAATCACCCGACCCCAAAACAGTGAGTAATAGTCCACGAAACGGGCCAGAATCGCCAAAACTATGAGTGTTGATGACCGACACGTAAACGCACCCTGGGTTCGCTAATCTTGGAAATCACTCCGACCCCAAAACAGTGAGTAATAGTCCAAGAAACGGGCCAGAATCGCCAAAACCGCGAGTGTTGATGACCGACACGTAAGCGCACCCTGGGGTTCGCTAATCGTGGAAATCACCCGGACCCCAAAACAGTGAGTAATAGTCCATGAACGGGCCAGAATCGCCAAAACTGTGAGTGTTGATGACCGACACGTAAACGCACTGGGGTTCGCCAATCGTGGAAATCACCGGGACCCCAAAACAGTGAGTAATAGTCCACGAACGGGCTAGAATCGCCAAAACCGCGAGTGTTGATGACCGACACGTAAGCGCACCCGGGTTCGTTAATCGTGGAAATCACCCGAGACCCAAAACAGTGAGTAATAGTCCATAAAACGGGCCAGAATCGCCAAAACTGTGAGTGTTGATGACCGACACGTAAGCGCACCCTGGGTTCGTTAATCGTGGAAATCACCCGGACCCCAAAACAGTGAGTAATAGTCCACGAAACGGGCCGAATCGCCAAAACCGCAAGTGTTGATGACCGACACGTAAGCGCACCTTGGGGTTCGTTAATCGTGGAAATCACTCCGGGACCCCAAAACAGTGAGTAATAGTCCACGAAACGGGCCAGAATCGCCAAAACTGCGAGTGTTGATGACCGACACGTAAACGCACCCTGGGGTTCGTTAATCGTGGAAATCACTCCGGGACCCCAAAACAGTGAGTAATAGTCCATGAAACGGGCCAGAATCGCCAAAACTGTGAGTGTTGATGACCGACACGTAAGCGCACCTTGGGTTCAATAACTATGGAAATCACCGAGACCCCAAAACGGAGTAATAGTCCATGAACGGGCCGAATCGCCAAAACTGTGAGTGTTGATGACCGACACATAAACGCACTCTGGGGTCGCGCTAATCGTGGAAATCACCCGAAAAACGATGAGTAATAGTCCACGAAACGGGCCAGAATCGCCCAAAAGTGTGAGTGTTGATGACCGACACGTAAACGCACCTTGGGGTTCAACAATCGTGGAAATCACTCCGGGACCCCAAAACGGTGAGTAATAGTCCACGAAACGGGCCAGAATCGCCAAAACTATGATTGTTGATGACCGACACGTAAACGCACCCCGAGGTTCGTCAATCGTGGGAATCACTCGACCCCAAAACAGTGAGTAATAGTCCAAGAACGGGCCAGAATCGCCAAAACCACGAAGTGTTGATGACCGACACGTAAGCGCACCTCGGGGTTCGTTAATCATGGAAATCACCCGGACCCCAAAACAGTGAGTAATAGTCCATGAAACGGGCCAGAATCGCCAAAACTGTGAGTGTTGATGACCGACACGTAAACGCACTCGGGGGTTCGCTAATCGTGGAAATCACCGGGACCCCAAAACAGTGAGTAATAGTCCATAAACGGGCCAGAATCGCCAAAACCGCGAAAGTGTTGATGACCGACACGTAAGCGCACCTGGGTTCGTTAATCGTGGAAATCACTCGACCCCAAAACAGTGAGTAATAGTCCATGAAACGGGCCAGAATCGCCAAAACTGCGAGTGTTGATGACCGACACGTAAGCGCACCTTGGGGTTCGTTAATCGTGGAAATCACCCGGAGCCCAAAAACAGTGAGTAATAGTCCACGAAACGGGCCAGAATCGCCAAAACTGCAAGTGTTGATGACCGACACGTAAGCGCACCTTGGGGTTCGTTAATCGTGGAAATCACCGGGACCCCAAAACAGTGAGTAATAGTCCACGAAACGGGCCGAATCGCCAAAACTGTGAGTGTTGATGACCGACACGTAAACGCACCTCGGGTTTGTTAATCATGGAAATCACCCGGGACCCCAAAATAGTGAGTAATAGTCCATGAAACGGGCCGAATCGCCAAAACTTTGAGTGTTGATGACCGACACGTAAGCGCACCTTGGGGTTCAATAACTATGGAAATCACCGACCCCAAAACAGTGAGTAATAGTCCAAAACGGCCGAATCGCCAAAACTGAGTGTTGATGACCGACACGTAAACGCACCTCGGGTTCGCTAATCGGAAATCACCCGAAAAAACAGTGAGTAATAGTCCACGAAACGGGCCAGAATCGCCAAAATTGTGAGTGTTGATGACCGACACGTAAACGCACCTTGGGGTTCAACAACTATGGAAATCACCCGGACCCCAAAACAGTGAGTAATAGTCCATGAAACGGGCCAGAATCGCCAAAACTGTGATTGTTGATGACCGACACGTAAAGCACCCCGGGTTCGCCAATCGTGGAAATCACTCCGAGACCCCAAAACAGTGAGTAATAGTCCACGAAACGGGCCAGAATCGCCAAAACTGCGAGTGTTGATGACCGACACGTAAGCGCACCCTGGGGTTCGTTAATCGTGGAAATCACTCCGAGAACCCAAAACAGTGATTAATAGTCCACGAAACGGGCCAGAATCGGCCAAAACTGCGAGTGTTGATGACCGACACGTAAACACACCGGGGTTCTTTAATCGTGGAAATCACCGGGACCCCAAAACAGTGAGTAATAGTCCACGAACGGGCCAGAATCGCCAAAACTGCGAAAGTGTTGATGACCGACACGTAAGCGCACCTTGGGGTTCGTTAATCGTGGAAATCACTCGACCCCAAAACAGTGAGTAATAGTCCATGAAACGGGCCAGAATCGGCCAAAACTGTGAGTGTTGATGACCGACACGTAAGCGCACCCTGGGGTTCGTCAATCGTGGAAATCACCCGGACCCCAAAACAGTGAGTAATAGTCCACGAAACGGGCCAGAATCGCCAAAACCGCAAGTGTTGATGACCGACACGTAAACGCACCCCGGGGTTCGTTAATCGTGGAAATCACTCGACCCCGAAACAGTGAGTAATAGTCCACGAAACGGGCCAGAATCGGCCAAAACTGTGTGTGTTGATGACCGACACGTAAGCGCACCTTGGGGTTCGTTAATCGTGGAAATCACTCCGGGACCCCAAAACAGTGAGTAATAGTCCACGAAACGGGCCAGAATCGGCCAAAACAGCAAGTGTTGAAGACCGACACGTAAGCGCACCTTGGGGTTCGTCAATCGTGGAAATCACTCCGGGACCCCAAAACAGTGAGTAATAGTCCACGAAACGGGCCAGAATCGGCCAAAACTGTGAGTGTTGATGACCGACACGTAAGCGCACCCTGGGGTTTGTTAATCATGGAAATCACCCGGGACCCCAAAACAGTGAGTAATAGTCCATGAAACGGGCCAGAATCGGCCAAAACTTCGAGTGTTGATGACCGACACGAAGCGCACCTTGGCGTTCAATAACTATGGAAATCACCCGGACCCCAAAACAGTGAGTAATAGTCCAAAACGGGCCAGAATCGCCAAAACTGCGAGTGTTGATGACCGACACGTAAGCGCACTTTGGGTTCGACAATCGTGGAAATCACCCAAATCGCTTTGGACCCAAAACAGTGAGTAATAGTCCACGAACGGGCCAGAATCGCCAAAATTGTGAGTGTTGATGACCGACACGTAAACGCACCTTGGGTTCAACAACTATGGAAATCACCCGGACCCCAAAACGGTGAGTAATAGTCCACAAACGGGCCAGAATCGCCAAAACTATGAGTGTTGATGACCGACACGTAAAGGCACCCCGGGGTTCGCTAATCGTGGAAATCACTCGACCCCAAAACAGTGAGTAATAGTCCAACAACGGGCAGAATCGCCAAAACCGCGAAAGTGTTGATGACCGACACGTAAGCGCACCCTGGGGTTCGTTAATCATGGAAATCACCCGGGACCCCAAAACAGTGAGTAATAGTCCATGAAACGGGCCGAATCGCCAAAACTGTGAGTGTTGATGACCGACACGTAAACGCACTTTGGGGTTCGCTAATCGTGGAAATCACTCCGGGACCCCAAAACAGTGAGTAATAGTCCACGAAACGGGCCAGAATCGCCAAAACCGCGAGTGTTGATGACCGACACGTAAGCGCACCTTGGGGTTCGTTAATCGTGGAAATCACTCCGGGACCCCAAAACAGTGAGTAATAGTCCATGAAACGGGCCAGAATCGCCAAAACTGTGAGTGTTGATGACCGACACGTAAGCGCACCCGGGGTTCGTTAATCATGGAAATCACCCGGACCCCAAAACAGTGAGTAATAGTCCACGAACGGGCCAGAATCGCCAAAACCGCAAGTGTTGATGACCGACACGTAAGCGCACACCGGGTTCGTTAATCGTGGAAATCACCGGGACCCCAAAACAGTGAGTAATAGTCCACGAAATGGGCCGAATCGCCAAAACTGTGAGTGTTGATGACCGACACGTAAACGCACCTGGGGTTGTTAATCATGGAAATCACCCGGACCCCAAAATAGTGAGTAATAGTCCAAGAAACGGGCCGAATCGCCAAAAACTTTGAGTGTTGATGACCGACACGTAAGCGCACCTTGGGTTCAATAACTATGGAAATCACCCGACCCCAAAACGGGAGTAATAGTCCATTGGGCCAAATCGCCAAAACTGTGAGTGTTGATGACCGACACATAAACGCACCTTGGGGTTCGCTTTGGGACCCCAAAACGATGAGTAATAGTCCACGAAACGGGCCAGAATCGCCAAAATTGTGAGTGTTGATGACCGACACGTAAACGCACCTTGGGGTTCAACAACTATGGAAATCACCCGGACCCCAAAACGGTGAGTAATAGTCCACGAAACGGGCCAGAATCGCCAAAACTGTGATTGTTGATGACCGACACGTAAACGCACCCCGGGTTCGCTAATCTTGGAAATCACTCGACCCCAAAACAGTGAGTAATAGTCCAAGAACGGGCCAGAATCGCCAAAACCGCGAAAGTGTTGATGACCGACACGTAAGCGCACCCTGGGGTTCGTTAATCATGGAAATCACCCGACCCCAAAACAGTGAGTAATAGTCCATGAACGGGCCAGAATCGCCAAAACTGTGAGTGTTGATGACCGACACGTAAACGCACTCGGGTTCGCTTTAATCGTGGAAATCACCGGGACCCCAAAACAGTGAGTAATAGTCCATAAACGGGCTAGAATCGCCAAAACCGCGAGTGTTGATGACCGACACGTAAGCGCACCTGGGGTTCGTTAATCGTGGAAATCACCCGGCACCCCAAAACAGTGAGTAATAGTCCATGAAACGGGCCAGAATCGCCAAAACTGTGAGTGTTGATGACCGACACGTAAGCGCACCCTGGGTTTGTTAATCGTGGTAAATCACCCGGACCCCAAAACAGTGAGTAATAGTCCATGAAACGGGCCGAATCGCCAAAACCGCATGTGTTGATGACCGACACGTAAGCGCACACCGGGTTCGTTAATCGTGGAAATCACCGGGACCCCAAAACAGTGAGTAATAGTCCATGAAATGGGCCAGAATCGCCAAAACTGTGAGTGTTGATGACCGACACGTAAACGCACCTTTCGGGTTCGTTAATCATGGAAATCACCCGGACCCCAAAATAGTGAGTAATAGTCCAAGAAACGGGCCGAATCGCCAAAACTTTGAGTGTTGATGACCGACACGTAAGCGCACCTTGGCGTTCAATAACTATGGAAATCACCGAGACCCCAAAACGGGTAATAGTCCATGAAACGGGCCAGAATCGCCAAAACTGTGAGTGTTGATGACCGACACATAAACGCACCCACGGGTTCGCAATCGGGAAATCCCCGGAAAACGATGAGTAATAGTCCACAAACGGGCCAGAATCGCCAAAATTGTGAGTGTTGATGACCGACACGTAAACGCACCTTGGCGTTCAACAACTATGGAAATCACCCGGGACCCCAAAACAAAGAGTAATAGTCCACAAACGGGCCAGATCGCCAAAACTGTGATTGTTGATGACCGACACGTAAAGGCACCCCGGGTTCGCAATCTTGGAAATCACTCGGACCCCAAAACAGTGAGTAATAGTCCAAGAACGGGCCAGAATCGCCAAAACCGCGAGTGTTGATGACCGACACGTAAGTGCACCTTGGGTTCGTTAACAATCATGGAAATCACCCGGACCCAAAACAGTGAGTAATAGTCCATGAAACGGGCCGAATCGCCAAACTGTGAGTGTTGATGACCGACACGTAAACGCACTCGGGGTTCTTTAATCGTGGAAATCACTCGGGACCCCAAAACAGTGAGTAATAGTCCATAAACGGGCCAGAATCGCCAAAACCGCGAAAGTGTTGATGACCGACACGTAAGCGCACCCCGGGTTCGTTAATCGTGGAAATCACCCTGACACCCCAAAACAGTGAGTAATAGTCCATGAAACGGGCCAGAATCGGCCAAAACTGTGAGTGTTGATGACCGACACGTAAACGCACCTTTGGGGTTCGTTAATCGTGGAAATCACTCCGGGACCCCAAAACAGTGAGTAATAGTCCACGAAACGGGCCAGAATCGCCAAAACCGCAAGTGTTGATGACCGACACGTAAGCGCACACCGGGTTCGTTAATCGTGGAAATCACCGGGACCCCAAAACAGTGAGTAATAGTCCACGAAATGGGCCAGAATCGCCAAAACTGTGAGTGTTGATGACCGACACGTAAACGCACCCTGGGTTCGTTAATCGTGGAAATCACTCTGGGACCCCAAAATAGTGAGTAATAGTCCAAGAAACGGCCAGAATCGGTTAAAACTTTGAGTGTTGATGACCGACACGAAGCGCACCTTGGCGTTCAATAACTATGGAAATCGCCGAGACCCAAAACGGGCGGAAGAATCGCCAAAACTGTGAGTGTTGATGACCGACACGTAAACGCACCCTGGGGTTCGAATCGCTTCACCGGGACCCCAAAACGATGAGTAATAGTCCACGAAACGGACCAGAATCGCCAAAATTGTGAGTGTTGATGACCGACACGTAAACGCACCTTGGCGTTCAACAACTATGGAAATCACTCGGGACCCCAAAACAGTGAGTAATAGTCCATGAAACGGGTCGAATCGGCCAAAACTGTGATTGTTGATGACCGACACGTAAAGGCACCCCGGGATCGCTAATCTTGGAAATCACTCGGACCCCAAAACAGTGAGTAATAGTCCAAGAACAGGCCAGAATCGCCAAAACCGCGAAGTGTTGATGACCGACACGTAAGTGCACCCTGGGTTCGTTTAACATGGAAATCACCCGGACCCCAAAACAGTGAGTAATAGTCCATGAACGGGCCAGAATCGCCAAAACTGTGAGTGTTGATGACCGACACGTAAACGCACTCGGGGTTCTTTAATTGTGGAAATCACCGGGACCCCAAAACAGTGAGTAATAGTCCATAAACGGGCTAGAATCGCCAAAACCGCGAAAGTGTTGATGACCGACACGTAAGCGCACCCTGGGGTTCGTTAATCGTGGAAATCACCCGAGCCCAAAACAGTGAGTAATAGTCCATGAAACGGGCCAAATCGGCCAAACTGTGAGTGTTGATGACCGACACGTAAGCGCACCTTGGGGTTGTTAATCGTGGTAATCACTCCGGACCCCAAAACAGTGAGTAATAGTCCACGAAACGGGCCAGAATCGCCAAAACCGCATGTGTTGATGACCGACACGTAAGCGCACCCCGGGGTTCGTTAATCGTGGAAATCACTTCGGGACCCCAAAACAGTGAGTAATAGTCCACGAAATGGGCCAGAATCGCCAAAACTGTGAGTGTTGATGACCGACACGTAAACGCACCCCGGGTTTGTTAATCATGGAAATCACCGGGACCCCAAAATAGTGAGTAATAGTCCAAGAAACGGGCCGAATCGCCAAAACTTTGAGTGTTGATGAGACACGAAGCGCACCTTGGCGTTCAATAACTATGGAAAAACGCCGAGTAATAGTCCAAACGGGCCAGAATCGCCAAAACTGTGAGTGTTGATGACCGACACATAAACGCACGCCAATCGGAATCACCCGGACCCCAAAACGGTGAGTAATAGTGCACGAAATGGACCAGAATCGCCAAAATTGTGAGTGTTGATGACCCACACGTAAACGCACCTTGGTGTTCAACAACTATGGAAATCACCGGGACCCCAAAACGGTGAGTAATAGTCCACGAAACGGGCCAGAATCGCCAAAACTGTGATTGTTGATGACCGACACGTAAAGGCACCCCGGGATTCGCTAATCTTGGAAATCACTCCGACCCCAAAACAGTGAGTAATAGTCCAAGAAACGGGCCAGAATCGCCAAAACCGCGAGTGTTGATGACCGACATGTAAGTGCACCTTTGGGTTCGTTAATCATGGATATCACCCGCCCCAAAACAGTGAGTAATAGTCCATGAACGGGCCAGAATCGCCAAAACTGTGAGTGTTGATGACCGACACGTAAACGCACTCGGGGTTCTTTAATTGTGGAAATCACCGGGACCCCAAAACAGTGAGTAATAGTCCATAAACGGGCTAGAATCGCCAAAACATGAAAGTGTTGATGACCGACACGTAAGCGCACCCGGGTTCGTTAATCATGGAAATCACCCGCACCCCAAAACAGTGAGTAATAGTCCATGAACGGGCCAGAATCGCCAAAACTGTGAGTGTTGATGACCGACATGTAAGCGCACCTCGGGTTTGTTAATCGTGGAAATCACCCGGAGCCCAAAACAGTGAGTAATAGTCCACGAAACGGGCCGAATCGCCAAAACCGCAAGTGTTGATGACCGACACGTAAGCGCACACCGGGTTGGTTAATCGTGGAAATCACCGGGACCCCAAACCAGTGAGTAATAGTCCACGAAATGGGCCAGAATCGCCAAAACTGTGAGTGTTGATGACCGACACGTAAACGCACCCTGGGGTTTGTTAATCATGGAAATCACTCGGGACCCCAAAATAGTGAGTAATAGTTCATGAACGGGCCGAATCGCCAAAAACTTTGAGTGTTGATGAGACACGTAAACGCGCACCTTGGCGTTCAATAACTATGGAAATCGCCGTACCCCAAACGGGCCGAATCGCCAAAACTGTGAGTGTTGACGATCGACACATAAACGCACCCACAGGGTCGCTTTGGGGACCATAAAAACAGTGAGTAATAGTGCACGAAACGGACCAGAATCGCCAAAATTGTGAGTGTTGATGACCAACACGTAAACGCACCTTGGCGTTCAACAACTATGGAAATCGCTTCGGACCCCAAAACGGTGAGTAATAGTCCACGAAACGGGTCAGAATCGCCAAAACTGTGATTGTTGATGACGGACACGTAAAGGCACCCCGGGTTCGCTAATCTTGGAATCACTCTGGACCCCAAAACTGTGAGTAATAGTCCAAGAACAGGCCAGAATCGCCAAAACCGCGAGTGTTGATGACCGACATGTAAGTGCACCCCGGGTTCGTTAATCATGGATATCACCCGACAACCCAAAACAATGAGTAATAGTCCACGAACGGGCCAGAATCGCCAAAACTGTGAGTGTTGATGACCGACACGTAAACGCACTCGGGGTTCTTTAATTGTGGAAATCACTCGGGACCCCAAAACAGTGAGTAATAGTCCACGAACGGGCTAGAATCGCCAAAACCGCGAAAGTGTTGATGACCGACATGTAAGCGCATCTTTGGGTTCGTGAATCGTGGAAATCACTCCGAGACCCCAAAACAGTGAGTAATAGTCCATGAAACGGGCCAGAATCGGCCAAAACTGTGAGTGTTGATGACCGACACGTAAGCGCACCTTGGGGTTCGTCAATCGTGGAAATCACTCCGAGACCCCAAAACAGTGAGTAATAGTCCACGAAACGGGCCAGAATCGCCAAAACTGCAAGTGTTGATGACCGACACGTAAGCGCACCCGGGGTTCGTTAATCGTGGAAATCACTCCGGGCCCAAAACACAGTGAGTAATAGTCCATGAAACGGGCCAGAATTGGCCAAAACTGTGAGTGTTGATGACCGACATGTAAGCGCACCCCGGGGTTTGTTAATCATGGTAATCACTCCGGGAGCCCAAAACAGTGAGTAATAGTCCACGAAATAGGCCAGAATAAGCCAAAACCGCAAGTGTTGATGACCGACATGTAAGCGCACCCGGGGTTCGTTAATCGTGGAAATCACTTCGGGACCCCAAAACAGTGAGTAATAGTCCACGAAATGGGCCAGAATCAGCCAAAACTGTGAGTGTTGATGACCTACATGTAAACGCACGCCTAGGTTTGTTAATCATGGAAATCACATCGGACCCCAAAATAGTGAGTAATAGTTCATGAAACGGGCCGAATCGCCAAAACTTTGAGTGTTGATGAGACACGAAGCGCACCTTGGCGTTCAATAACTATTGAAATCGCCGGGACCCCAAAACAGTGAGTAATAGTCCGGGCCAGAATCGCCAAAACTGTAAGTGTTGACGACCGACACATAAACGCACCCACGCATTAATCGGGATCACTTTGGGACCCCAAAACGGTGAGTAATAGTCCACGAAACGGACCAGAATCGCCAAAATTGTGAATGTTGATGACCGACATGTAAACGCACCTTGGGGTTCAACAACTATGGAAATCGCTTCGGGACCCCAAAACGGTGAGTAATAGTCCACGAAACGGGTCAGAATTGGCCAAAACTGTGAGTGTTGATGACCGACACGTAAAGGCACCCCGGGTTCGCTAATCTTGGAAATCACTCTCGACACCAAAACTGTGAGTAATAGTCCAAGAAACAGGGCAGAATCGCCAAAACCGCGAGTGTTGATGACCGACATGTAAACGCACCCGGGTTCGTTAATCATGGATATCACCCGCAGCCCAAAACAGTGAGTAATAGTCCATGAACGGGCCAGAATCGCCAAAACTGTGAGTGTTGATGACCGACACGTAAACGCACTCGGGGTTCTTTAATTGTGGAAATCACCGGGACCCCAAAACAGTGAGTAATAGTCCACGAACGGGCTAGAATCGCCAAAACCGCGAAAGTGTTGATGACCGACACGTAAGCGCACCTGGGGTTCGTTAATCGTGGAAATCACCCCGCAGCCCAAAACAGTGAGTAATAGTCCATGAAACGGGCCAGAATTGGCCAAAACTGTGAGTGTTGATGACCGACATGTAAGCGCACCCCGGGGTTTGTTAATCGTGGTAATCACTCCGGGAGCCCAAAACAGTGAGTAATAGTCCACGAAACAGGCCAGAATAAGCCAAAACCGCAAGTGTTGATGACCGACACGTAAGCGCGCCCCGGGGTTCGTTAATCGTGGAAATCACTCCGGCAGCCCAAAACAGTGAGTAATAGTCCATGAAACGGGCCAGAATTGGCCAAAACTGTGAGTGTTGATGACCGACATGTAAGCGCACCCCGGGGTTTGTTAATCGTGGTAATCACTCCGGGAGCCCAAAACAGTGAGTAATAGTCCACGAAACGGGCCGAATCGCCAAAACCGCAAGTGTTGATGACCGACATGTAAGCGCACCCCGGGGTTCGTTAATCGTGGAAATCACTTCGGGACCCCAAAACAGTGAGTAATAGTCCACGAAATGGGCCAGAATCAGGCAAAACTGTGAGTGTTGATGACCTACATGTAAACGCACCCTAGGTTTGTTAATCATGGAAATCACATCGACCCCAAAATAGTGAGTAATAGTTCATGAAACGGGCCAGAATCGGTTAAAACTTTGAGTGTTGATGAGACACGAAGCACCTTGGGGTTCGCCAATCGTTCAATAACTATTGAAATCGCCGGAGTACCCCAAAACGGGCCAGAATTGGCCAAAACTGTAAGTGTTGACGACCGACACATAAACGCACCCGCCAATCGTGGATCGCTTTGGGACCCCAAAACGGTGAGTAATAGTCCACGAAACGGACCAGAATCGCCAAAATTGTGAGTGTTGATGACCGACATGTAAACGCATCTTGGCGTTCAACAACTATGGAATCGCCGGACCGTAAAACGGTGAGTAATAGTCCACGAAACGGGTCGAATTGGCCAAAACTGTGATTGTTGATGACCGACACGTAAAGGCACCCCGGGATCGCTAATCTTGGAATCACTCGGGACCCCAAAACTGTGAGTAATAGTCCAAAACAGGCCAGAATCGCCAAAACCGCGAGTGTTGATGACCGACATGTAAGTGCACCCGGGGTTCGTTAATCATGGAAATCACCCGACAACCCAAAACAATGAGTAATAGTCCACGAAACGGGCCAGAATCGGCCAAAACTGTGAGTGTTGATGACCGACACGTAAACGCACTACGGGGTTCTTTAATTGTGGAAATCACTCCGGGACCCCAAAACAGTGAGTAATAGTCCACGAAACGGGCTAGAATCGGCCAAAACCGCGAAAGTGTTGATGACCGACACGTAAGCGCACCCGGGGTTCGTTAATCGTGGAAATCACTCCGGCAGCCCAAAACAGTGAGTAATAGTCCATGAAACGGGCCAGAATCGGCCAAAACTGTGAGTGTTGATGACCGACATGTAAGCGCACTTGGGGTTTGTTAATCGTGGTAATCACTCCGGAGCCCAAAACAGTGAGTAATAGTCCACGAAACAGGCCGAATCGCCAAAACCGCAAGTGTTGATGACCGACACGTAAGCGCGCCTTGGGTTCGTTAATCGTGGAAATCACCCGGCAGCCCAAAACAGTGAGTAATAGTCCATGAAACGGGCCAGAATTGGCCAAAACTGTGAGTGTTGATGACCGACATGTAAGCGCACCCCGGGGTTTGTTAATCGTGGTAATCACTCCGGGAGCCCAAAACAGTGAGTAATAGTCCACGAAATAGGCCAGAATAAGCCAAAACCGCAAGTGTTGATGACCGACATGTAAGCGCACCCCGGGGTTCGTTAATCGTGGAAATCACTTCGGGACCCCAAAACAGTGAGTAATAGTCCACGAAATGGGCCAGAATCAGGCAAAACTGTGAGTGTTGATGACCTACATGTAAACGCACCCTAGGTTTGTTAATCATGGAAATCACATCGGGACCCCAAAATAGTGAGTAATAGTTCATGAAACGGGCCGAATCGCCAAAACTTTGAGTGTTGATGAGACACGTAAGCGCACCTTGGCGTTCAATAACTATTGAAATCGCCGGGACCCCAAACGGGCCAGAATTGGCCAAAATCGCCAAAACTCGCGAGTGTTGACGACCGACACATAAACGCACCCCAGGGTTCGCTTCGTGGGACCCTAAAAACGGTGAGTAATAGTCCACGAAACGGACCAGAATCGCCAAAATTGTGAGTGTTGATGAACCACATGTAAACGCACCTTGGCGTTCAACAACTATGGAAATCGCCGGGACCGTAAACGGTGAGTAATAGTCCACGAAACGGGTCAGAATCGCCAAAACTGTGATTGTTGATGACCGACACGTAAGGCACCCCGGGATCGCTAATCTTGGAAATCACTCTCGGACCCCAAAACGTGAGTAATAGTCCAAAACAGGCCAGAATCGCCAAAACTGCGAGTGTTGATGACCGACATGTAAGTGCACCCGGGGTTCGTTAATCATGGATATCACCCGGCAGCCCAAAACAGTGAGTAATAGTCCATGAAACGGGCCGAATCGCCAAAACTGTGAGTGTTGATGACCGACACGTAAACGCACTCGGGGTTCTTTAATTGTGGAAATCACTCGGGACCCCAAAACAGTGAGTAATAGTCCACGAAGCGGGCTAGAATCGCCAAAACCGCGAGTGTTGATGACCGACACGTAAGCGCACCTTTGGGTTCGTCAATCGTGGAAATCACTCCGAGACCCCAAAACAGTGAGTAATAGTCCATAAAACGGGCCAGAATCGGCCAAAACTGCGAGTGTTGATGACCGACATGTAAGCGCATCTTTGGGTTCGTGAATCGTGGAAATCACTCCGAGACCCCAAAACAGTGAGTAATAGTCCACGAAACGGGCCAGAATCGGCCAAAACTGCGAGTGTTGATGACCGACACGTAAGCGTACCTTGGGGTTCGTCAATCGTGGAAATCACTCCGAGACCCCAAAACAATGAGTAATAGTCCATGAAACGGGCCAGAATCGGCCAAAACTGTGAGTGTTGATGACCGACAGGTAAGCGCACCTCGGTTTGTTAATCGTGGTAATCACTCCGGGAGCCCAAAACAGTGAGTAATAGTCCACGAAATAGGCCAGAATAAGCCAAAACCGCAAGTGTTGATGACCGACACGTAAGCGCACCCCGGGGTTCGTTAATCGTGGAAATCACTTCGGGACCCCAAAACAGTGAGTAATAGTCCACGAAATGGGCCAGAATCAGCCAAAACTGTGAGTGTTGATGACCTACATGTAAACGCACCCCTAGGTTTGTTAATCATGGAAATCACACTGGGACCCCAAAATAGTGAGTAATAGTTCATGAAACGGGCCAGAGTCGGTTAAAACTTTGAGTGTTGATGAGACACGTAAGCGCACCTTGGCGTTCAATAACTATGGAAATCGCTTCGGGACCCCAAAACGGGCCAGAATTGGCCAAAACTGTGAGTGTTGACGACTGACACATAAACGCACCCCTGGGATCGCTTTGGGACCCTAAAACGGTGAGTAATAGTGCACGAAACGGACCAGAATCGGCCAAAATTGTGAGTGTTGATGACCCACACGTAAACGCACCTTGGCGTTCAACAACTATGGAAATCGCTTCGGGACCGTAAACGGTGAGTAATAGTCCACGAAACGGGTCAGAATTGGCCAAAACTGTGATTGTTGATGACGGACACGTAAAGGCACCCCGGGGATCGTCAATCTTGGAAATCACTCTCGGACACCAAAACTGTGAGTAATAGTCCAAGAAACAGGACAGAATCGGCCAAAACCGCGAGTGTTGATGACAGACATGTAAGTGCACCCCGGGGTCCGTTAATCATGGATATCACCCGGACCCAAAACAGTGAGTAATAGTCCATGAAACGGGCCAGAATCGGCCAAAACTGTGAGTGTTGATGACCGACACGTAAACGCACTCCGGGGTTCTTTAATTGTGGAAATCACTCTGGGACCCCAAAACAGTGAGTAATAGTCCACGAAACGGGCTAGAATCGGCCAAAACCGCGAGTGTTGATGACCGACACGTAAGCGCGCCCCGGGGTTCGTTAATCGTGGAAATCACTCCGGCAGCCCAAAACAGTGAGTAATAGTCCATGAAACGGGCCAGAATTGGCCAAAACTGTGAGTGTTGATGACCGACATGTAAGCGCACCCCGGGGTTTGTTAATCGTGGTAATCACTCCGGGAGCCCAAAACAGTGAGTAATAGTCCACGAAACAGGCCAGAATCAGCCAAAACCGCAAGTGTTGATGACCGACACGTAAGCGCACCCCGGGGTTGGTTAATCGTGGAAATCACTTCGGGACCCCAAAACAGTGAGTAATAGTCCACGAAATGGGCCAGAATCAGCCAAAACTGTGAGTGTTGATGACCTACACGTAAACGCACCCCTGGGTTTGTTAATCATGGAAATCACACTGGGACCCCAAAATAGTGAGTAATAGTTCATGAAACGGGCCAGAGTCGGTTAAAACTTTGAGTGTTGATGAGACACGTAAGCGCACCTTGGCGTTCAATAACTATGGAAATCACTTCGGGACCCCAAAACGAGCCAGAATTGGCCAAAACTGTGAGTGTTGACGACTGACACATAAACGCACCCCTGGGATCGCTTTTGGACCCTAAAACGGTGAGTAATAGTGCACGAAACGGACCAGAATCGGCCAAAATTGTGAGTGTTGAGGACCCACACGTAAATGCACCTTGGCGTTCAACAACTATGGAAATCGCTTCGGGATCGTAAACGGTGAGTAATAGTCCACGAAACGGGTCAGAATTGGCCAAAACTGTGATTGTTGATGACGGACACGTAAAGGCACCCCGGGGATCGTCAATCTTGGAAATCACTCTGGGACCACAAAACTGTGAGTAATAGTCCAAGAAACATGACAGAATCGGCCAAAACCGCGAGTGTTGATGACCGACATGTAAGTGCACCCCGGGGTTCGTTAAACATGGATATCACACCGGCAGCCCAAAACAGTGAGTAATAGTCCACGAAACGAGCCAGAATCGGCCTAAACTGTGAGTGTTGATGACCGACACGTAAACGCACTCCGGGGTTCTTTAATTGTGGAAATCACTCTGGGACCCCAAAACAGTGAGTAATAGTCCACGAAACGGGCTAGAATCGGCCAAAACCGCGAGTGTTGATGACCGACACATAAGCGCGCCCCGGGTTTCGTTAATCGTGGAAATCACTCCGGCAGCCCAAAACAGTGAGTAATAGTCCATGAAACGGGCCAGAATTGGCCAAAACTGTGAGTGTTGATGACCGACATGTAAGCGCACCCCGGGGTTTGTTAATCGTGGTAATCTCTCCGGGAGCCCAAAACAGTGAGTAATAGTCCACGAAACAGGCCAGAATCAGCCAAAATCGCAAGTGTTGATAACCGATACGTAAGCGCACCCCGGGGTTAGTTAATCGTGGAAATCACTTCGGGACCCCAAAACAGTGAGTAATTGTCCACGAAATGGGCCAGAATCGGCCAAAACTGTGAGTGTTGATGACCTAACGTAAACGCACCCCTGGGTTTGTTAATCATGGAAATCACTCTGGGACCCCAAAATAGTGAGTAATAGTTCATGAAACTGGCCAGAGTCGGTTAAAACTTTGAGTGTTGATGAGAGACGTAAGCGCACCTTCGCGTTCAATAACTATGGAAATCGCTTCGGGACCCCAAAACGGGCCAGAATTGGCCAAAACTATGAGTGTTGACGACTGACACATAAACGCACCCCTGGGATCGCTTTTGGACCCTAAAACGGTGAGTAATAGTGCACGAAACGGACCAGAATCGGCCAAAATTGTGAGTGTTGATGACCCACACGTAAACGCACCTTGGCGTTCAACAACTATGGAAATCGCTTCGGGACCGTAAACGGTGAGTAATAGTCCACGAAACGGGTCAGAATTGGCCAAAACTGTGATTGTTGATGACGGACACGTAAACGCACCCCGGGGATCGTCAATCTTGGAAATCACTCTCGGACACCAAAACCGTGAGTAATAGTCCAAGAAACAGGACAGAATCGGCCAAAACCGCGAGTGTTGATGACTGACATGTAAGTGCACCCCGGGGTCCGTTAATCATGGATATCACTCCGGCAGCCCAAAACAGTGAGTAATAGTCCATGAAACGGGCCAGAATCGGCCAAAACTGTGAGTGTTGATGACCGACACGTAAACGCACTCCGGGGTTCTTTAATTGTGGAAATCACTCTGGGACCCCAAAACAGTGAGTAATAGTCCATGAAACGGGCTAGAATCGGCCAAAACCGCGAGTGTTGATGACCGACACGTAAGCGCGCCCCGGGGTTCGTTAATCGTGGAAATCACTCCGGCAGCCCAAAACAGATAGTAATAGTCCATTAAAAGGCCAGAATTGGCCAAAACTGTGAGTGTTGATGACCGACATGTAAGCGCACCCCGGGGTTTGTTAATCGTGGTAATCACTCCGGGAGCCCAAAACAGTGAGTAATAGTCCACGAAACAGGCCAGAATCAGCCAAAACCGCAAGTGTTGATGACCGACACGTAAGCGCACCCCGGGGTTCGTTAATCGTGGAAATCACTTCGGGACCCCAAAACAGTGAGTAATAGTCCACGAAATGGGCCAGAATCAGCCAAAACTGTGAGTGTTGATGACCTACACGTAAACGCACCCCTGGGTTTGTTAATCATGGAAATCACTCTGGGACCCCAAAATAGTGAGTAATAGTTCATGAAACGGGCCAGAGTCGGTTAAAACTTTGAGTGTTGATGAGACACGTAAGCGCACCTTGGCGTTCAATAACTATGGAAATCGCTTCGGGACCCCAAAACGGGCCAGAATTGGCCAAAACTGTGAGTGTTGACGACTGACACATAAACGCACCCTGGGTTCGGATCGCTCACCGGACCCTAAAACGATGAGTAATAGTGCACGAAACGGACCAGAATCCGCCAAAATTGTGAGTGTTGAGGACCCACACGTAAACGCACCTTGGCGTTCAACAACTATGGAAATCGCTTCGGGACCGTAAACGGTGAGTAATAGTCCACGAAACGGGTCAGAATTGGCCAAAACTGTGATTGTTGATGACGGACACGTAAAGGCACCCCGGGGATCGTCAATCTTGGAAATCACTCGGGACCACAAAACTGTGAGTAATAGTCCAAGAAACATGACAGAATCGACCAAAACCGCGAGTGTTGATGACCGACATGTAAGTGCACCCCGGGGTTCGTTAAACATGGATATCACACCGGCAGCCCAAAACAGTGAGTAATAGTCCACGAACGGGCCGAATCGCCAAACTACGAGTGTTGATGACCGACACGTAAACGCACTCCGGGGTTCTTTAATTGTGGAAATCACCGGGACCCCAAAACAGTGAGTAATAG
>JAHIAM010003721.1:0-43186 GCA_021605205.1 Aegilops longissima | reverse complement strand
CAACAGTCTCCCACTTGCACTAGAGTCAATAATCTAGTTACATTGTGATGAATCGAACACCCATAGAGTTCTCGTGTTGATCATGTTTTGCCCATGAAGAGGTTTAGTCAACGGATCTGCGACATTCAGATCCGTATGCACTTTGCAAATTTCTATGTCTCCATCTTGAACATTTTCACGGATGGAGTTGAAGCGACGCTTGATGTGCCTGGTCTTCTTGTGAAACCTGGGCTCCTTGGCAAGTGCAATAGCTCCAGTGTTGTCACAGAAGAGTTTGATCGGCCCCGACGCATTGGGTATGACTCCTAGGTCGGTGATGAACTCCTTCACCCAAATTGCTTCATGCGCTGCCTCCGAGGCTGCCATGTACTCCGCTTCACATGTAGATCCCGCCACGACGCTCTGCTTACAGCTGCACCAGCTTACTGCTCCACCATTCAACATGTACAAGTATCCGGTTTGTGACTTAGAGTCATCTAGATCCGTGTCGAAGCTAGCGTCGACGTAACCCTTTACGACGAGCTCTTCGTCACCTCCGTAAACGAGAAACATGTCCTTCGTCCTTTTCAGGTACTTTAGGATATTCTTGATCACTGTCCAATGTTCCTTGCCGGGATTACTTTGGTACCTTCCTACCAAACTTACAGCAAGGTTTACATCAGGTCTGGTACACAGCATGGCATACATAATAGATCCTATGGCTGAAGCATAGGGGATGACACTCATCTCTTCTTTATCTTTTGCCGTGGTCGGGCATTGAGCTGAGCTCAATCTCACACCTTGCAATATAGGCAAGAACCCCTTCTTGGACTGATCCATTTTGAACTTCTTCAAAATCTTATCAAGGTATGTGCTTTGTGAAAGACCTATGAGGCGTCTTGATCTATCTCTATAGATCTTGATGCCTAATATATAAGCAGCTTCTCCAAGGTCCTTCATTGAAAAACACTTATTCAAGTAGGCCTTAATGCTGTCCAAGAATTCTATATCATTTCCCATCAAAAGTATGTCATCTACATATAATATGAGAAATGCTACAGAGCTCCCACTCACTTTCTTGTAAACGCAGGCTTCTCCATAAGTCTGCATAAACCCAAACGCTTTGATCATCTCATCAAAGCGAATGTTCCAACTCCGAGATGCTTGCACCAGCCCATAAATGGATCGCTGGAGCTTGCATACTTTGTCAGCATTCTTAGGATCGACAAAACCTTCCGGCTGCATCATATACAGCTCTTCCTTAAGATAACCGTTAAGGAACGCTGTTTTGACGTCCATCTGCCATATCTCATAATCATAGTATGCGGCAATTGCTAACATGATTCGGACGGACTTAAGCTTCGCTACGGGAGAGTAAGTCTCATCGTAGTCAATCCCTTGAACTTGCCGATAACCTTTAGCGACAAGTCGAGCTTTATAGATGGTGACATTACCATCCGCGTCCGTCTTCTTCTTGAAGATCCATTTGTTTTCTATCGCTCGCCGATCATCGGGCAAGTCACCAAAGTCCATACTTTGTTTTCATACATGGATTCTATCTCGGATTTCATGGCTTCTAGCCATTTGTTGGAATCTGGGCCCGCCATCGCTTCTTCATAGTTCAAGGTTCACCGTTGTTCAGCAACATGATTTCCGTGACAGGGTTGCCGCATTCACTCAAAAGCGGAACGTGTCCTTGTGGACCTCTGGTTCAGTAGCAACTTGATCCAAGTACCTTGATCATCATCATTATTTTCCTCTTCAGTTGGTGTAGGCATCACAGAACATTTTCCTGAGCTGCACTACTATCCCGCTCAAGAGGTAGTACTTCATCGAAGTTCTACTTTCCTCCCACTTACTTCTTTCGAGAGAAACTCTTTTCCGTAAAGGATCCGTTCTTGGCAACAAAGATCTTGCCTCGGATCTTAAGTAGAAGGTATACCCTATGGTTTCCTTAGGGTATCCTATGAAGACGATTTTCCGACTTGGGTTCGAGCTTTTAGGTTGAAGTTTCTTGACATAAGCATCGCATCCCCAAACTTTTAGAAACGACAGCTTAGGTTTCTTCCCAAACCATAATTCATACGGTGTCGCCTCAACGGATTTAGACGGTGCCCTATTTAAAGTGAATGTAGCTGTCTCTAGAGCGTATCCCCAAAATGATAGCGGTAAATCGGTAAGAGACATCATAGACCGCACCATATCCAATAGAGTGCGACACGACGCTCGACACACCGTTACGCTGAGGTGTTCCAGCGGCGTGAGTTGTGAAACGATTCCACATTTTCTTAAGTGTGTACCACATTCGTGACTTAAATATTCTCCTCCACGATCTGATCGTAAGAATTTTATCTTTCGTCACGTTGATTCTCTACTTCATTCTGAAATTCCTTGAACTTTTCAAAGGTCTCAGACTTGTGTTTCATCAAGTAGACATACCCATATCTGCTCAAGTCATCTGTGAGAGTGAGAACATAACGATATCCTCCATGAGCCTCAACACTCATTGGACCGCACACATCGGTATGTATGATTTCCAACAAGTTGGTTGCTCGCCCATTGTTCCGGAGAACGGAGTCTTGGTCATCTTGCCCATGAGGCATGGTTCGCATGTGTCAAATGATTCATAATCTAGAGACTCCAAAAGTCCATCAGCATGGAGCTTCTTCATGCGCTTGACACCAATGTGACCAAGGCGGCAGTGCCACAAGTATGTGGGACTATCGTTATCAACTTTACATCTTTTGGTATTCACGCTATGAATATGTGTAATATTACGCTCGAGATTCATTAAGAATAAACCATTGACCATCGGAGCATGACCATAAAACATATCTCTCATATAAATAGAACAACCATTATTCTCGGATTTAAATGAGTAGCCATCTCGTATCAAACGAGATCCAGATACAATGTTCATGCTCAAACTTGGCACCAAATAACAATTATTAAGGTTCAAAACTAATCCCGTAGGTAAATGTAGAGGTAGCGTGCCGACGGCGATCACATCGACTCTGAACCATTCCCGACGCGCATCGTCACCTCGTCCTTCGCCAGTCTCCGCTTATTCCGCAGCTCCCGCTGTGAGTTACAAATATGAGCAACGGCACCGGTATCAAATACCCAGGAGTTACTACGAGTACTGGTAAGGTACACATCAATTACATGTATATCAAATATACCTTTGGTGTTGCCGGCCTTCTTATCCGCTAAGTATTTGGGGCAGTTCCGCTTCCAGTGACCCTTCCCCTTGCAATAAAAGCACTCTGTCTCAGGCTTGGGTCCATTCTTTGACTTCTTCCCGGCAACTTGCTTACCGGGCGCGGCAACCTCCTTGCCGTCCTTCTTGAAGTTCTTCTTGCCCTTGCCCTTCTTGAACTTAGTGGTTTTATTGACCATCAACACTTGATGTTCTTTCTTGATTTCAACCTCTGCTGACTTCAGCATTGAGAATACTTCGGGAATGGTCTTCACCATCCCCTGCATATTGTAGTTCATCACAAAGCTCTTGTAGCTTGGTGGGAGCGATCAAGGATTCTATCAATGACCGCCTCATCGGGAGGTTAATATTCAGCTGGGTCATGCGGTTGTGCAACCTGACATTTTGAGTATGTGCTCACCGACGAACTATTTTCCTCCATCTTACAACTATAGAACTTGTCGGAGACGTCATATCTCTCGACCCGGGCGTGAGCTTGGAAAACTAGTTTCAGCTCTTCGAACATCTCATATGCTCCGTGATGCTCAAAACGCTTTTGGAGCCCCGGTTCTAAGTTGTAAAGCATGCCGCACTGAACGAGGGAGTAATCATCAAGACGCGTGTTGCCAAACGCTCAAATCGTCTTGCAGTGCTGGGAGAGCAGGTGGGTCACCTAACGGTGCTTCTAGGACATATGCCTTCTTGGCAGCTATGAGGATGATCTCGTGTTCCGGACCCAGTCCGTATAGTTGCTGCCATCATCTTTCAGCTTGGTTTTCTCTAGGAACGCGTTGAAGTTCATGTTGACATGAGCGCTTGGCCATTTGATCTACAAGACATATTTTGCAAAAGTTTTAGACTAAGTTCATGATAATTAAGTTCATCTTAATCAAATTATTGAATGAACTCCCACTCAGATTTGACATCCTCTAGTCATCTAAGTGTTACACGATCCGAGTCGACTAGGCCGTGTCCGATCATCACGTGAGACGGACTAGTCATCGCCGGTGAACATTCTCATGTTGATCGATCTTCTATACGACTCGTGTTCGACCTTTCGGTCTCCGTGTTCCGAGGCCATGTCTGTACATGCTAGGCTCATCAAGTTAACCCTAAGTGTTTTGCATGTGTAAAACTGTCTTACACCCGTTGTATGTGAACGTAAGGATCTATCACACCGATCATCACGTGGTGCTTGAAACGACGAACTTTAGCAACGGTGCACAGTTAGGGAGAACACTTCTTGAAATTGTTTAAGGATCATCTTATTTACTACCGTCGTTCTAAGTAAACAAGATGCATAAAACATAATAAACATCACATGCAATTATATAAAGTAGTGACATGATATGGCCAATATCATATAGCTCCTTTGATCTTCATCTTGAGGGCTCCATGATCATCTTGTCACCGGCATGACACCATGATCTCCATCATCATGATCTCCATCATCGTGTCTTCATGAAGTTGTCACGCCAACGACTACTTCTACTTCTATGACTAACGCATTTAGCAATAAAGTAAAGTAGTTTACATGGCGTTCTTCAATGACACGCAGGTCATACAAAAATAAAGACAACTCCTATGGCTCCTGCCGGTTGTCATACTCATCGACATGCAAGTCGTGATTCCTATTACAAGAACATGATCTCATACATCACAATATATCATTCATCATTCATCACAACTTCTGGCCATATCACATCACATGACAATTGCTGCAAAAACAAGTTAGACATCCTCTAATTGTTGTTGCATCTTTTACGTGGCTGCAATTGGGTTCTAGCAAGAACGTTTTCTTACCTACGAATAACCACAACGTGATTTTGTCAACTTCTATTTACCCTTCATAAGGACCCTTTTCATCGAATCCACTTCAACTAAAGTGGGAGAGACAGACACCCGCCAGCCACCTTATGCAACTAGTGCATGTTAGTCGGTGGAACCGGTCTCACGTAAGCGTACGTGTAAGGTTGGTCCGGCCGCTTCATCCCACAATACCGCTGAAGCAAGATAAGACTAGTAGCGGCAAGCAAGTTGACAAGATCTACGCCCACAACAAAATTGTGTTCTACTCGCGCAAAAGAGAACTACACATAGACCTAGCTCATGATGCCACTGTTGGGGAACGTCGCAGAAAATTAAAATTTTTCCTACGGTTTCACCAAGATCCATCTATGAGTTCATCTAAGCAACGAGTCAAGGGAGTGAGTTTGCATCTACATACCACTTGTAGATCGCGTACGGAAGCGTTCGAGGGAGCGGTGATGATGGAGTCGTACTCGACGTGATTCAGATCACCGATGACCAAGTGCTGAACGGACAGCACCTCCGCGTTCAACACACGTACGGTACGGGTGACGTCTCCTCCGTCTTGATCCAGCAAGGAGGAAGGAGAGGTTGAGGAAGACAGCTCCACCGGCAGCACGACGGCGTGATGATGGTAGAGAAGCAGTACTCCGACAGGGCTTCATCGAGCACACAACGGAGGAGGAGAGGTGTTGGGGAGGGGAGGGCTGCGCCTTGGCTTGTGGTGCGGCTGCCTCCCTCACCCCTCTATTTATAGGGGAAGGGAGAGGGGCGGCCCCTCTAGATGGCATCTAGAGGGGGGCGGCCAAGGGAGGGGGGCTTGCCCCCAAGCAAGGGGCGCCCCTCTAGGGTTCCCCCAACCCTAGGCGCAAGGGCCCAAGGGGTGCGCCCAGCCCACCAGGGCTGGCTCCTTCCCCACGCAGCCCATGTGGCCGCCCGGGAGGTGGCCCTCCCGTGGACCTCCGAACCTTTCGGTGGCTCCGGTACAATACCGTATGCCCCAAACTTTTCCGTGTCCGCTTGACAACTTCCATATATAAATCTTTACCTCCGGACCCTTCCGAACTTTACCTCCGGACCTTCCGAACTCCTCGACGTCCGGATCTCATCCGGACTCAACAACATTCGTAATCACATACAAGTCTTCCTAATAACCCTAGCGCCACCGAACCTTAAGTGTAGACCCTACGGGTTCGAGACATCATGCGACATGACCGAGACGCCTCAGTCAATAACCAACAGCGGATCTGGATACCCATGTTGGCTCCTACATGCTCCTCGATGATGTCATCGGATGAACCACGATGTCGAGGATTCAAGCAACCCGTAGATACTATTCCTTTGTCGACGGTATGTTACTTGCCCGAGACTCGATCGTCGGTATCCCAATACCTCGCTCAGTCTCGTTATCGCAAGTCACTTTACTCGCATCAGAATGCATGATCCCGTGACCAAACACTTGGTCACTTTGAGCTCATTATGATGATGCACTACCGAGTGGGCCCAGTGATACCTCTCCGTCATACGGAGTGACAAATCCTGTCTCGATCCGTGTCAACCCAATGACACTTTCGGAGATACCTGTAATGCACCTTTATAGTCACCCAGTTACGCCAGACGCTTGGTACACCCAAAGCACTCCTACGGTATCCGGAGTTACACGATCTCATGGTCTAAGGAATAGATACTTGACATTGAGAAAGCTCTAGCAAAACGAACTACACGATCTTGTGCTATGCTTAGGATTGTCTTGTCCATCACGCCATTCTCCTAATGACGTGATCCCGCTTGTCAATGACATCGATGTCCATAGTCGAAACCATGACTATCTGTTGACCAACGAGCTAGTCAACTAGAGGCTTACTAGGGACGTATTGTAGTCTATGTATTCACACGTGTATTACGATTTCCGGATAATACAGTTATAGCATGAATAAAAGACAATTATCATGAACAAGGAAATATAATAATAATGCTTTTATTATTGCCTCTAGGGCATATTTCCAACAGTATGTGCCCAGTCGATGTCAGAGTTCTTTCTGGTTTGTGCTGCGTGTGTGCGTGTGTACCTCCATGTATGTGTGTATGAGTAGGTGAGTTGAATAGAAGCCAAAATACAGGCCGTTCGGTGGCAGGGGCGTTCGTCACCAGAAAATTCTGTTCATCTTCTTCTACCTTCGTCCGGCGTTCGTCGCTGGAGGGCGGTTCGGCGTATGTCGCCGGTGGGTTTGTCCCAACAGCCCTTGCCAAGATGCCTCCGCCGTTGTCCTGGGCCGCCTTCGCCTCCACCTTTGCCGCAGGATGCCTCTTCCACCACCATACGCTAAGCCGATGCAACTGCGACCCGCCTTACCGCAAGTCGCCTCCATCTCGAACTCGCCTTGCTACGCTGTGACATTAACGCTTCCACGCCTGCCGCTATGCAACCTCGCCTCGGCGCTTAGCAGGCATGCCATGCCGACTCCAACTCCGACTCGTCACTCCGGCAGTGAGCCGCCCTCTCCTTCCGTCTCCTTCCAGGGCCGAGCGTCCGCCTCTGCCGCTCCACGTGCCGGCCGGCCTCGCCTCACCGGATAGTCTCCACTTTGAGCTGCCTTGGCACGAGCTGGTGTTCGCGGACTTGAGCCGCCTGATCTTGCCGGTGTTGGAGCCAAAACCCTAAACCCTAGCCTGCCCTAGCTCTACCCCTCTCTCTCTCTCTCTCTCTCTCTCAGCGCTCTCTCTTGCTGTTGCATGAACCAACAAAGAAGGAGGAAGAAGGAGGAGGAGACAGTGGACACAGGTGGTTTTCGCCGGCACACGAACGCCCCACCGCACGTCCGCCAGCATCACGCACTCCGCCGCTGGCTCCCTCGGCAGCTGGGGGCAGTCCCTCTTGAAGTGGCCGCACTCGCCGCACTTGTAGCAGCACCCACGTTGGTTGCCACAGTTGCCCGATGCCACGCTCCGCCCGTCGTCGTTGTCACGTGCTCCCTGCTGCCACTCTCGCGCCCGCCACTGAGCCATGGTCAGCAGCAGCTGGTCGCCCCCATGCTCTCCGCCGTCTTGTCCACGGCGCCGAACCCGCTCGTCGAACGCGCGCAGCTGCCCGAGCGCCTCGTTGAACGCCATCTGGTGGAGGTTGCAGAACTGCTCCATTTCAGCGACGATGGGGAACAGCTGACCGGGCACCGTGTCCAGGAGCTTCTTCACGAGCGCCGCGTCGCCCAGCGTCTCACCGAGGTTCGCGTACCGTGCCGTCATCCCCGCCAGCCTCCCGGCGTACGCATCCAACGCCTCGCCGTCCATCATCTTCAGGCGATCAAACTCCCCGCGCAGCGTCGCTAGCCTCGCCACACGCACCCGATCGGCGCCGACGAACCTCACCTTCAAGGAGTCCCATACCTCCCTGGCGTTGAGTTTCGTCGCCACCTGCAGTAGCACGTCCTTCGGCAGCCCACCGAGTGAAGGAAATATGCCCTAGAGGCAATAATAAAGTTATTATTTATTTCCTTATATCATGATAAATGTTTATTATTCATGCTAGAATTGTATTAACCGGAAACATAATACTTGTGTGAATACATAGACAAACAAAGTGTCACTAGTATGCCTCTACTTGACTAGCTCATTGATCAAAGATGGTTACGTTTCCTAGCCATAGACATGATTTGTCATTTGATTAACAGGATCACATCATTAGGAGAATGATGTGATTGACTTGACCCATTCGGTTAGCTTAGCACTTGATTGTTTAGTATGTTGCTATTGATTTTTCATGACTTATACATGTTCCTATGACTATGAGATTATGCAACTCCCGAATACCGGAGGAACACTTTGTGTGCTACCAAACGTCACAACATAACTGGGTGATTATAAAGGTGCTCTAAAGGTGTCTCCGATGGTACTTGTTGAGTTGGCATAGATCGAGAATAGGATTTGTCACACCGATTGTCGAGGAGGTATCTCTGGGCTCTCTCGGTAATGCACATCACTATAAGCCTTGCAAGCAATGTGATTAATGAGTTATTTGCGGGATGATGCATTACATAACGAGTAAAGAGACTTGCCGGTAATGAGATTGAACTAGGTATTAAGATACTGACGATCGAATCTCGGGCAAGTAACTTACCGATGACAAAGGGAACAACGTATGTTGTTATGCGGTTTGACTGATAAAGATCTTCGTAGAATATGTGGAATCCAATATGAGCATCCAGGTTCCGCTATTGGTTATTGACCGGAGACGTGTCTCGGTCATGTCTACATAGTTCTCGAACCCGTAGGGTCCGCATGCTTAAAGTTCAGTGACGATCGGTATTATGAGTTTTTGTGTTTTGATGTACCGAAGGTAGTTCGGAGTCCGGGATATGATCTCGGACATGACGAGGAGTCTCGAAATGGTCGAGACACAAAGATCAATATATTGGACGACTATATTCGGACACCAGAAGTGTTCCGGGTGATTTCGGGGAAAACCGGAGTGCCGGAAGGTTACCGAACCCCCCTGAAGAAATAATGGGCCTTAGTGGAGAGAGAGATGGCTGGCCTAGGGCAGGCCGCGCGCCCCTACCCCTTTGGTCCGAATTGGACTAGGAGAGGGAGCGCCCCCCTTTCCTTCTCCCTCTCCCCCTTCCTTTCCCCCTTCTAGTAGGAGTAGGAAAGAGGGGAGTCCTACTCCTACTAGGAGGAGGACTCCTCCTCCTGGCGCGCCAACAAGGGCCGGACGGCCTCCCCCTTGCTCCTTTATATACGGGGGCATGGGGGCACCCCATAGACACAACAATTGATCTATTGATCTCTTAGCCATGTGCGGTGCCCCCCCCCCCACCATAATCCAGCTCGATCATATCGTAGCGGTGCTTAGGCGAAGCCCTGCGTCGGTAGCAACATCGTCACCGTCATCACGCCGTCGTGCTGACGGAACTCTCTCTCGAAACTCGGCTGGATCGGGGTTCGTGGGATGTCATCGAGCTGAACGTGTGCTGAACTCGGAGGTGCCGTACGTTCGGTACTTCGATCAGTCGGATCGTGAAGACGTACGACTACATCAACCGCGCCGTGCTAACGCTTTCGCTTTCGGTTTACGAGGGTACGTGGACACACTCTCCCCGCTCGTTGCTATACATCACCATGATCTTGCGTGTGCGTAGGAAATTTTTGAAATTACTACGTTCCCCTTCACCGAGGATTATCGTGCATGCCGTCTTGCACTTTTTCCCGTTCACCGCCACGTCGCCCGGCGCCACCGCCTCCCATAGAGTGTGGGCGCCTGCGCCTTGATCACCCACACCGTGTAGTTGTCCGGCGTGAGCATCGACATCGTCATCGACACCGATCTACCCACTCCTCCGCCGTGTGGCACGATCGCCATTGCCTCCGCCGAGCTCCTTCACCATGCTATGATGCCAATTGTTGGCACGAAAACCCTAAACCCTAGCCTGCCCTAGCTCTACCTCTCTCTCTCTATCTATCTCTCTCTATGATCTCTCTCTCGTTGTGGCACGAACTAACAAAGAAGAAGGAGGACATAGTGGACACAGGTGGTTTTTGCCGGCGCACGAACGGCCCGCTACACGAAGGACCTTTTTCTTCCTCGTGCACGAACTTGATCCGGTGAGCTACAACAGGAAGGAGGTAGCAGGCTTTATACGGGCGCTCACAGATGCGCTGCGCCGCGCTCCCACGCACCCAACTCACGCATCCCCACGTCCCGCGCTCCCAGGCTCGCGCACCCGACGTGCACGCATGAAGTCGCCACGGCCCGAGTCCAGCGCCCCGACACGGTCACTCCTCCACGCATCTCGCCTACACACAACGGCCCACGCGCTCGTACGCATGGACGCACACGCACACACCCTTGGTCATGCACGCACCCAACCAAGCTTCCCACGGGCCGAGCCTGATGCATCCACCATGCACACACACGCGCACCGCGTCGTCGCTCGTCATGGCTTATTGCCCTACAGCCGGATTAACCGCCACCTGAAGGAGCCACGTAGACTTCATGCCCGTTCCAAGCCGCCCACGCGCCCTGGCCGGTTCACCTCACCGAGCCGCCTCGTAGCGTGCCTACCGGCCCCGTTTGCATCGAGTCGCCGCTGCCGGGCCATCATCGAGCCGCCACGCCCGAGCTGCTACTCATCTCCGCCGCGGACGCCAGATCAAGTCGCGACGCTTCGCCACGAAGTCGCGCCGACTATCGCTACGGCCCCCTCTCACCGGTGTCGCCAAAGCCGTTTCTCCCTTAAGCCGGCACCGATGCCTCGCTCAAATTAAGAGCACTGATGCCTCGTCAACACGCCGTGGTCCTTCACCGCCTCAAGTCGCCTCGCCGGACTTCTTTGGCGCGACACCGTCACCGCCGAGACCGTCTCACCCCGGCGCCATCTCCGAGCCACCGTGGCTGAGTCGCCGCCTCCACCGTCGTGGTTGCGACCTCGCGCTGAGCCATACCTGTTTGGCCTTATTCTGAGCCATCGCGGGTCCACCGCGAGCCGCCTTCTGCCTCAACATTCGCGGTTTCGCCTTGAGCTATTTTTTTGCCGGTACGGCTGGCCACCTCCGCTGAGGTTTTGAGAGAGTGACTCAATCGCTGTTGGAATTACGGGAGGTGATCCACAGACGCTATATATGACTCAACTGATCGTCGTGATGAATCAGGTGAAATTCATCCAGTTAATTTTTATTAATACATTTTTTCAAATAATTACTCTCGCATGTGATATCTTTTATGCAGGATAATTATTCATTATAAAGTGGTTCCATGCCACGGATATGGAGTGCACGCCAGCATCGTCATGCACCAGCGTCCGCACCTGCTCACTTCTCAACGGACGCGCGCAAGCCGCCGCTCCTGTGGTCCGGTCTACATCAAGTCACCGGGACCGCGCCCGCTTGCACAAGCTTCTCGATGGACAAGTGCGCAAGCCGCTGCCCTGCGGTTCAGTCTACACCAACCCGTCGTGGGCGACTCCTGCGCGTCTACATTGGCCTAATGCCAACAGTCGACTCTCCAGTCCGCGCTTACAAACGACTCATCCGTCCGCGCCAGCGGCCGACTCGCCCTTTCACGCCGGCATTCAATGCCGTGGCCGACTCCGACATCTATATTAACACATCGGAGCCGCACCCATCCACACGAGCTGCTTACTGAGCGTATGCATGTCACCGCTCCTGCGGCCCGGTCTATTGCAACAACTATGGAGCAAATCGTAAATATATTATCAGCCTTCGCCTACACCGAGTGGCTCAATGGACAGACGCATAAGTCACCGCCACTACAGTTTGATTACTTCAACAACCAACCGAGACGAACCATCGTCCGGGTTACTGACGCAACTCATACACGATCATTTATAACCCGCCAAGGTTGACCTCAACCTTCCGTGGATTCACATCGCGTTATCAATGCCAAGGGTATGCAATGAGTGTCGCGAAGATCATCAACTCGCCACCTCACCTCCAGCTTCATCACATTCCAGCATTTCGCTGTCATATGCTGGCTTAAGGCATGGCCAAGTATGAAGAATCTCAAGCCAACTCCTAGAGTCGTCTTAAGACTCAGGGGCTACAGAGATATGACTCAGCAGACTCGGCGGTTCAGCATCCGGTTCAAGAGAAGTCCATCTCTCGCAAGTTCGAATCCTCAGGAAAAATTAAAGGTTGCCAAAGAGGACAAGCCGCCATGATGCACAGTTCAAACATGGGTATCCGGCCATATCGGCGAAAGAATAAAGGTTGCCAAAGAGAACTTGCTGCCATGATGCGCAATTCAAACATGGTATCATGCCTTATTGGCTTATCATATTATGATCAACGTAATAAAGCCAGCATCCTCAAACTCGGGCCTCTGTCGCTTCATCACGATATTGTGCATGAGTCTTTTATTAATTGGTCATAAGGTCACTTGGGAGCTTCCAACACCACGAGTTTAGCTATCCCACCTTATTGACCAGCACGCAAACGCCACCCCGTCTTGGTTAAACCTGCCTATTTGCTTGCGGCTTCTCCGATCAGATGACCCGCCTACTCTTGCAACGTTACTCACTTCGGTGACCCTGACCTCGCAAAGTTCAAACGTCGGTTATGTCATGTGAGAGCCGGCTTACAGCGAACGAGGATACTCCAAGGGCTATCACGCGAAACGCTTCATCGAAGTGAGACTTAAGCCCTGAAAGCAAAGTCTATGTCTAGCCTCGAAAGCCGACTTTTATTATACTGCTTTATCATACACATACATCATCATACATTGCATCATCATACAATGCAACACACATGCATATACATATTTGTTTATGTTGCAGGAGCTGGTTTTTCAAACCGGGTTACATTGTAACTCTGCAGGAACAAACAAATTTTTAATAGCCTAAACGGTTGGATCTTCATCATGGTTTATCATAACCGGTATTAAAAGATTGAGATATCAATTCTCATAAATTCCCAGCTTACGAATCCCCCCGGGTCACGTATAATACCTGGTCACTTAACTACCGGGTTTTCTGGTTATTCAACATGTGCTTTCTAGAAGACTACAACACTTATGGATTTCTTCATACATATTTGTCGGGTTCCATTGCAACCACGGCCAAGGATTTCTTTCATCACAAAGGCATCATCAGTTCACAGAGTGGATATGATTTATTATATAATGGAAGGAATAGTCCCGAGTCACTGCAGGCACATGACCCGGGACTTGGGGGCTACATTATTCAAATCAAGATTATATCAAGTATGGGAGTCCCATGTTGCTGCAAGCATGCACCACAACACTTGCGGGCTAATGCATGGTCATTTTGACAAGTCTCATTGAAGACCCGGCCCATCACACAATGATGAGCCGACCCTTGGGGGATACTAATTGCTCCCATCAGAAATTCAAAGTACACATGGTGAGTCAAAGCTTGGGGGCTACATCGTATGATGTTCATTTCAAAAGGAGTACATATAAGTCCCAATTCGCTGCAAGCAAACGACCTGGCACTTGGGGGCTACAACCGCCAGTTATTCAAATAAGATCAAAGGGTCCAAATTGAAGACCAAGATCACACAATGATGAGCCGCCCTTTGGGGGCTACACATGTGAAGTGCAAAGTTTTTCAGTTCATTTAGATGGACAATCCGGATTTTCTCCAAAGTTGCAACATTTATATTAGAGCAAGTCTTAAGTTATCACTACGCTCTTAAGACTCTTAAGACTTGGGGGCTACAATTGATATATATATATATATATGGAATTGAAAGAAAATTCAGTTTGACCCAGGCTGAGAAGACCCGCTTGGAAGGACACATCCTGCAAAAACTTGGCTTTAAAAACCCGGAAGATTAATTACATGACCCGACAGCAACAATCATGACCCGCATTATCAATCATAACCCGACAAATATTGACTCGGTCAAGTGTTTTCACAGAGAAATGTCAAGGACTTAAGGATGAACAGATACCGCTCGTAAGAAACTTTGAACCCGATGCACAACCTGTCAAATTTGTTCTTGTTTTTATTTTGCAGGATAAGTTCAACACGGATAAATCAAAATTAAACTAGGGGCTAATGTCGGGATATACCTCATGGGTATGACCCGACCGAGACTTGGCGACTCACCGGTGACCCGGCCGGGACTTGGCCACTCACTGGTGACCCAGCCGAGACTTGGCGACTCACCGGTGACCCGGCCAGGACTTGGTGACTCACTGGTGACCCGTTTGGTAGGTCAGACGAATGAAAAGTCCCAAGGCCTGGAAGGCGGCTCACTAAGAAGACCTGCTCAGGGTACGGTATCCGGTGGGCCGGCTTGAGAGGAAAGGCATAAGGAATATTTCCCTTACAAGGGAAGCAATACTAGGACTCCACTTGTAATAGAGTAGTCCTAATCCTACTAGGACTCTTCATGTAAGACGCCCCTTCAACTTATATAAGGAGGGGTAGGGCACCCCAAGAGGGAAAAGTTGGACAAGTCTAGATGGACAGACAAATCAATAGCTCTCAAGATTAGAGGTAGCGAAACACCGCCCTTGTAATCGAGATCATCATCATCATTAATATCAATGAAGCAGGATGTAGGCTTTACCTCCACCGCGAGGGGCCGAACCTGGGTAAACATGCGATGGCCTCACACCTAAGTTCTCGTACGAGATCATCTTGCCATGAAAAAACCACGACACCACCAGTACGCGACACACTCCGGATTGTGAAGGACATCGCCAAAGGGAAGACACCGATTGATGTTGTTGTTTCTGCTTCTATGTCTGCCTCTGCTAAAGCTCCAAAGGTCAAGAAGGCTAAAGTTGAAATCCCACATGAAGAGAACCCTTCGCTGTATGAGATTTTTCTTCGCACTCAGCAAGCCCTCGAAAGCGATATCAAGCTCGACCGGAAAGTGAAGTTGGAAATGATGACTAAGATAAATCTTCTTCACAATTATGCTCGCCAAGCTCTTCTTATGAGAAGGAACAAAATAAGCGCTTCTGGACCCTTCTACGCAAGCATTATTCTCGCAAACAACTATCTGCCAAGAGTAACGAGAAAGAATACGATCATATGGAGTTGTTTGAAGTTCCTCGCATCCGAAGGCAAACCCCAGTGCTCCCTCGGCATTCGGACTCCACCGACCTGCTATTTGTTGAACCAGATGATGTTCTCGAAGACACAACAGGATCATTTATATTCAAGCCTGATGCACCTCATGCCGCTACTTCCGAAGTTGATCCCGAAGCTCATGATGCGTCTCCAACTCCTGCTTCGGCCACGACCATCACCCGCTCTGCTTCATCGAATAGTTCGAGTTCTGATTCTGAGGATTCTGATGAAGAGTAGTTCCTCACATGCATTCTCTTTCCTTTTTGACACTTGTTAACAAAAGGGGGAGAAGAACATCGAGTGATAGATAAGTGGGCTATTTGCAGGGTGTTTCCTTTCTCCAATTGCTTCTTTGTCGAACTATTTGTGCCTTCGAAACTTGGTACACGGCCTATGGTTTTGGAATACTTGGTCATCATGTACCGTTAATAACCCCCTGCAAAGCTATTCGCTTCAAGTTATTTGTTTGCAGGTGAAAAATCGAAAGCTTACTTCCTTGCAATAATTATCCTCGATACTTATCTATCACGCAGGGAAAGTAAAAGCATGTCAAGCAGGACTGGAAATCATGCTTCTCTAGAATAGAAATTTCACTCCTTGAAACTATATGTGTCTTATGGTTAGATATTCTATAATGATTATCTTTCGTTATCTAACTTTGTAGGAGAAGAAAGTTAGCTTCAGATTTAACGTTGTGCAATTCGAAAGCAATTTCTTTCTGTCTTCTAAAGTTATTTTTCCTCGCATATCTCCTCGTATCATCTTTGTTGCAGGAAAACCTCGTCTAAAGCATATCTACTATGAAAAATATACCTATGATCCCCTTGCTCTGACTCTCCTCGAGTATCTAAATTGTAGGGAACTTATATTTTGTATGGATTCAAATCGTGTTTTGAGCAAAATTGCATGGCTTATCCTTCGTCGCTAATCATTTCAAAGTATTCGCTTATCTAACAAACCCTCTTAAAAGATTGTGTGTGACAGGAAATACCTCAGAGACTTTTTCGAGTGCATTACAAGAGACCACGAAGAGATTATATGACAATATCACTCTTATGAAGTATTATCTCGCTACCTTCCGGATTATCTACTATGCTTTCAAATGATGCATACCTTAAGGGGGGGGCGTGTTTCATCTTCATAACTATCTCTCGTCTTTTGTTATCCTTCGCATTTCCATTATCTATCTTTCGATGTGTTCTGTTTTGTCAATAATCGCCCAAAAAGGGGGAGATTGTTGGTGAAATATTTGCCCTCGTGTGTTTTGGAGATTTTTGACCGAAAAAAGTATGGACTGATTTGTTTGCTAGTGCATACAGAGAGAAATAGTCCATGCAGAACCGAAGAGAATGTTGTCTCCGATGTCAAGTTCAAGGAACTTCATCGAAGAATATCTGCATTACAGAGAAGAATGAGCTACATCTGTTGAACACATGTAGGCGAGAAGATTGATGTGAAGGAGTTAAGCCCTCGAAAATTTATTGCTGATATGAAGCAATTGGTTCAGAGATTCTGTCGAAGAAAATTGACTGCAGCGAGTAGAAGTCGAAGACAAAGTGAATACGTAGATGAAGGAAATATGCCCTAGAGGCAATAATAAAATTTTTATTTTTATTTCCTTATATCATGATAAATGTTTATTATTCATACTAGAATTGTATTAACCGGAAACTTAGTACATGTGTGAATACATAGACAAACAAAGTGTCACTAGTATGCCTCTACTTGACTAACTCGTTAATCAAAGATGATTAAGTTTCCTAGCCATAGACATGAGTTGTGATTTGATTAACGGGATCACATCATTAGAGAATGATGTGATTGACAAGACCCGTCCGTTAGCTTAGCACGATGATCGTTTAGTTTGTTGCTATTGCTTTCTTCATGACTTATACATGTTCCTATGACTATGAGATTATGCAACTCCCGAATACCGGAGGAACACTTAGTGTGCTATCAAACGTCACAACATAACTGGGTGATTATAAAGATGCTCTACAGGTGTCTCCGATGGTGTTTGTTGAGTTGGCATAGATCGAGATTAGGATTTGTCACTCCGATTGTCGGAGAGGTATCTCTGGGCCCTCTCGGTAATGCACATCACTATAAGCCTTGCAAGCAATGTGACTAATGAGTTAGTTGCGGAAGATGCATTACTTAAACGAGTAAAGAGACTTGCCAAGAATGAGATTGAACTAGGTATTGAGATACCGACGATCGAATCTCGGCAAGTAACATACCGATGACAAAGGGAACAACGATGTAGTTATGCGGTTTGACCAATAAATATCTTCGTAGAATATGTAGGAGCCAATATGAGCATCTAGGTTCCGCTATTGGTTATTGATCGGAGATGAGTCTCGGTCATGTCTACATATTTCTCGAACCCGTAGGGTCCGCACGCTAAACTTTCGATGATGATCAGTATTATGAGTTTATGTGTTTTGATGTACCGAAGGTTGTTTGGAGTCCCGGATGTGATCACAGACATGACAGGAGTCTCGAAATGGTCGACACATGAAGATTGATATATTGGAAGGTTATGTTTGGACACCGGAAAGGTTTCGGATAGGTTCGGGCATTTTCTGGAGTACCGGGGGGTTACCGGAACCTCCCGGGGGCTTAATGGGCCTACATGGGCTTTAGTGGAAGATAGGAGGAGGCAGCCAAGAGGTGGGGCGCGCCCCCCCAAGTCCAATCCGAATTGGGAGGGGCCGGCCCCCCTCTCCTTTCTCTTCCTCTTCCATTCCTTCCCCTCCTAGTTGGACTAGGAAAGGGGGGGAAACCTACTCCTAGTAGGAGTAGGATTCCCCATGCTACGTCTTGAGCTTGCGTTGGTTTTCCCCGAAGAGGAGAGGATGATGCAGCAGAGTAGCGTAAGCATTTCCCTTAGTTTTTGAGAACCAAGTTATCAATCCAGTAGGAGGCCACGCAAGTCCCTCGTACTCTACACAAAGCAAATAACTCCTCGCAACCAACGCGAATAGGGGTTGTCAATCCTTCACGGTCACTTACGAGAGTGAGATCTGATAGAGATGATAGATAATATTTTTGGTATTTTTTGGTATAAAGATGCAAAGTAAAATGAAAGGCAAAGTAAAAATCAAAGCAATAATAAAGCGTAGGAAGATTAATATGATGAGAATAGACCCGGGGCCATAGATTTCACTAGTGGCTTCTCTCAAGAGCATAAGTATTCTACGGTGGGTGAACAAATTACTGTTGAGCAATTGACAGAATTGAGCATAGTTATGAGAGTATCTAGGTATGATCATGTATATAGGCATCACGTCCGAGACAAGTAGACCGACTCCTGCCTGCATCTACTACTATTACTCCACTCATCGACCGCTATCCAGCATGCATCTAGAGTATTAAGTTAATGAAAACAGTGTAACGCCTTAAGCAAGATGACATGATGTAGAGGGTTAAATTCATGCAGTATGATAAACACCCCATCTTGTTATCCTCGATGGCAACAATACAATACGTGCCTTGCTGCCCCTGCTGTCACTGGGAAAGGACACCGCAAGATTGAACCCAAAGCTAAACACTTCTCCCATTGCAAGAACTACCAATCTAGTTGGCCAAACCAAACGGATAATTCGAAGAGACTTGCAAAGATAACCAATCATACATAAAAGAATTCAGAAAAGATTCAAATATTCCTCATAGATAATCTTGATCATAAACCCACAATTCATCGTCTCAACAAACACACCGCAAAAAGAAGATTACATCAAATAGATCTCCATGAGAGAGGGGGAGAACATTGTATTGAGATCAAAAAAGAGAGAAGAAGCCATCTAGCTACTAACTATGGACCCGAAGGTCTGAAGTAAACTACTCACACTTCATCGGAGAGGCTATGATGATGATGTAGAAGCCCTCCATGGTGGATTCCCCTTCCGGCGGAGCTCCGGAACAGGCCCCAAGATGGGATCTCGTGGATACAGAAAGTTGCGGCAGTGGAATTAGGTTTTTGGCTCCGTATCTAATCTGTTGGGGGTACGTAGGTATATATAGGAGGAAGGAGTACGTCGGTGGAGCTTCGGGGGGGGCCATGAGGCAGGGGGCGCGCCCTAGGGGCGCCCACCTCGTGGCCGCCTCCTCCTTTCTTGACCGAGGGTCCAAGTCTCCTGGATCTTATCTCGATGAGAAAATCACGCTATCAAGATTTCATTCCATTTGGACTCCTTGATATTCCGCTTTCTTGAAACACTGAAATAGGCAAAAAAACAGCAATTCTGGGTTGGGCCACCGTTAATAGGTTAGTCCCAAAAGTAATATAAAAGTGGAAAATAAAGCCCAATATGGTCCAAAATAGTAGATAATATAGCATGGAGCAATCAAAATTATAGATACGTTGGAGACGATCAGCATCCCCAAGCTTAATTCCTGCTCGCCCTCGAGTAGGTAAATGATAAAACAGAATTTTGATGCGGAGTGCTGCTTGGCATAATTTCAATGTAACTCTTCTTAATTGTGGTATGAATATTCAGATCCGAATGATTCAAGACAAAAGTTCATATTGGCATAAAAATAATAATACTTCAAGCATACTAACAAAGCAATTATGTCTTCTCAAAATAACATGGCCAAAGAAAGTTCATCCCTACAAAATCATATAGTTTAGTCATGCTCCATTTTCGTCACACAAGAATGCTCTCATCATGCACAACCTCGATGACAAGGCAAGCAATTGTTTCATACTTTAGTAATCTCAAACCTATAAACTTTCACGCAATATATGAGCGCGAGCCATGGACATAGCACTATGGGTGGAATAGAATATGATGATGGGGGTTATGTGGAGAAGACAAAAAAGGAGAAGGTCTTACATCAACGAGGCTAATCAACGGGCTATGGAGATGCCCATCAATTGATGTTAATGCAAGGAGTAGGGATTGCCATGCAATGGATGCACTAGAGCTATAAATGTATGAAAGCTCAACAAAAGAAACTAAGTGGGTGTGCATCCAACTTGCTTGCTCACAAAGACCTAGGGCACTTGAGGAGGCCCATTGTTGGAATATACAAGCCAAGTTCTATAATGAAAAATTCCCACTAGTATATGAAAGTGACAAAACAAGAGACTCTCTATATGAAGAACATGGTGCTACTTTGAAGCACAATATATGAGACTTGCTATATGAAGAACATGGTGCTACTTTGAAGCACAAGTGTGGAAAAGGATAGTAACATTGTCCCTTCTCTCTTTTCTCTCATTTTTTGGGCCTTCTCTTTTTTTTATGGCCTTACTCACTTTTTTATATTTATTCCTCACTTGGGACAATGCTCTAGAAAATGATGATCATCAAACTTCTATTTATTTACAACTCAATGATTACAACTTGATACTAGAACAAAGTATGACTCTATATGAATGCCTCCGGCGGTATACCGGGATATGCAATGAATCAAGAGTGACATGTATGAAGGAATTATGAACGGTGGCTTTGCTACAAATACTATGTCAACTACATGATCATGCTAAGCAATATGACAATGATGAATGTGTCATGAAGAACGGTATGGTGGAAAGTTGCATGGCAATATATCTCGGAATGGCTATGGAAATGCCATAATAGGTAGGTATGGTGGCTGTTTTGAGGAAGATATAAGGAGGTTTATGTGAAAGAGCGTATCATATCACGGGTTTGATGCACCGCTAAGTTTGCACCAACTCTCAATGTGAGAAAGGGCAATGCACGGCATCAAGAGGCTAGCAATGATGGAAGTGTGAGAGTGCGATAATCCATGGACTCAACATTAGTCATAAAGAACTCACATACTTATTGCAAAAATCTACAAGCCATCAAAACCAAAGCATTACGCGATGCTCCTAGGGGATAGATTGGTAGGAAAAGACCATCGCCGTCCCCGACCGCCACTCATAAGGAGGACAATCAAATAAACCTCATGTTTCAAATTTGTTACATAACATTTACCATACGTGCATGCTACGGGACTTGCAAACTTCAACACAAGCATTTCTCAAATTCACAACTACTCAACTAGCACGACTTTGATATTATCACCTCCATATCTCAAAACAATTATCAAGCATCAAACTTTTCTTAGTATTCAACACACTCATAAGAAAGTTTTTACTATTTTGTATACCTAGGATATTATTATTAAGAAAATTACCATGCTATTTAAGACTCTCAAAATAATTTAAGTGAAGCACGAGAGATCAATAGTTTCTATAAAATAAATCCACCACCGTGCTCTAAAAGATATAAGTGAAGCACTAGAGCAAAACTATATAGCTCAAAAGATATAAGTGAAGCACATAGAGTGTTCTAAAAAATTCCAATTCATGTATGGCTCTCTCAAAAGGTGTGTACAGCAAGGATGATTGTGGTAAACTAACAAGCTAATACGCAAATAATACAAGACGCTCCAAGCAAAACACATATCATGTAGTGAATAAAAATATAGCTCCAAGTAAAGTTACCGATGGAAGTGGATTTAAAGAGGGGATGCCTTCCGGGGCATCCCCAAGCTTTGAATTTTTGGTGTCCTTGGATTATCTTGGGGGTGCCATGGACATCCCCAAGCTTAGGCTCTTGCCACTCCTTGTTCCATAATCCATCAAAATATTCACCCAAAACTTGAAAACTTCACAACACAAAACTCAACAAAATCTCGTGAGTCTGCTAACCAAAGAAAACAAAAGACCACTTCAAGGTACTGTAATGAACTCACTCTTTATTTATATTGGTGTTAAACCTACTGTATTCCAACTTCTCTATGGATTATGAACTATTTTACTAGCCATAGATTCATCAAAATAAGCAAACAACACATGAAAAACAGAATCTGTCAAATACAGAACAGTCTGTAGTAATCTGTAACTAACACAAACTTCTGGAACTCCAAAAATTCAGCCAAAATAGGACGACCTAGGAAATTTGTTTATTGATCCGCAGCATTTTGAATCGCTATTTTATCACGTTCTGGTGATTTTTAACAATTGTTTTCGTGAACAGAAAGTTTCTGGAAATTACAGCAAGATCAAATAACTATCATCCAAGAAGATCCTATAGGTTTAACTTGGCACAAACACTAATTAAAACATAAAACCACATCTAAACATAAGTTAGATGGATTATTTATTCCTAAACAGAAACAAAAACTAAAACTAAAAATAAAATTGGGTTGCCTCCCAACAAGCGCTATCGTTTAACACCCCTAGCTAGGCATAAAAGCAAGGATAGATCTAGGTATTGCCATCTTTGGTTTTTAACTTTTAGCAGGATCAAGCTCAAATCCGGGAGGTTCTTTACGCTTCCGTCATATTCTGAAATTTTAGATCTAAAGAATCCAACCGCTTATTGCAAAGAGTAATCAACATATTCATGCGGTGAATATTTCCACCAACGTTCTTAAGTGGTTCAAGAGACTTTTGTAAGATATTAGTAACTTCACAAATATTTTCAAAAACTTGTGTCTCTTCCTTGTTGGGATGAGCCCCCTTTTGTTGAGGTAGTGTTCCCACTATACCTTCTATAATTTCGAGCGCAATATGGGGATCAATTTCAATAAAGTTGCCTTTAGCAGCGCAGTCCAAAAGTTGTCTATGGGACATACTTATCCCAACATAAAAATTATGGCAAAATTCTCAGATTAACTTCAAAGGTACAATTACGATAAGACTCCATTATTCTCAACCAGGCATCTTTTAAGTTTTCTCCTTGTCTTTGTTTGAAGTGGAAGACTTCAAACTCAGAGGACAACAGAGTGGATATAAGACTAGCCATAACGACAATCAAGCGAGAAAAAGGCAAACGGAAAAGAGAGGGCGAATAAAACGGCAAGGGTGAAGTGGGGGAGAGGAAAACGAGAGGCAAATGACAAATAATGTAATGCGGGAGATAAGGGATTGTGATGGGTACTTGGTATGTTGACTTTTGCGTAGATTCCCCGGCAACGGCGCCAGAAATCCTTCTTGCTACATCTTGAGCATGCGTTAGTTTTCCCCGAAGAGGAGAGGATGATGCAGCAGAGTAGCGTAAGCATTTCCCTTAGTTTTTGAGAACCAAGTTATCAATCCAGTAGGAGGCCACGCGCAAGTCCCTCGTACCTACACAAAGCAAATAACTCCTCGCAACCAACGCGAATAGGGGTTGTCAATCCCTTCACGGTCACTTACGAGAGTGAGATCTGATAGAGATGATAGATAATATTTTTGGTATTTTTTTGGTATAAAGATGCAAAGTAAAATGAAAGGCAAAGTAAAAAATCAAAGCAATAATAAAGCGTAGGAAGATTAATATGATGAGAATAGACCCGTGGGCCATAGATTTCACTAGTGGCTTCTCTCAAGAGCATAAGTATTCTACGGTGGGTGAACGAATTACTGTTGAGCAATTGACTGAATTGAGCATAGTTATGAGAGTATCTAGGTATGATCATGTATATAGGCATCACGTCCGAGACAAGTAGACCGACTCCTGCCTGCATCTACTACTATTACTCCACTCATCGACCGCTATCCAGCATGCATCTATAGTATTAAGTTAATGAAAACAGTGTAACGCCTTAAGCAAGATGACATGATGTAGAGGGTTAAATTCATGCAGTATGATAAAAACCCCATCTTTTTATCCTCGATGGCAACAATACAATACGTGCCTTGCTGCCCCTGCTGTCACTGGGAAAGGACACCGCAAGATTGAACCCAAAGCTAAACACTTCTCCCATTGCAAGAACTACCAATCTAGTTGGCCAAACCAAACGGATAATTCGAAGAGACTTGCAAAGATAACCAATCATACATAAAATAATTCAGAAAAGATTCAAATATTCCTCATAGATAATCTTGATCATAAACCCACAATTCATCGTCTCAACAAACACACCGCAAAAACAAGATTACATCGAATAGATCTCCATGAGAGAGGGGAGAACATTGTATTGAGATCAAAAAGAGAGAAGAAGCCATCTAGCTACTAACTATGGACCCAAGGTCTGAAGTAAACTACTCACACTTCATCGGAGAGGCTATGATGATGATGTAGAAGCCTCCGTGGTGGATTCCCCTCCATGGAGCTCGGAACAGGCCCCAAGATGGGATCTCGTGGATACAGAAAGTTGCGGCGGTGGAATTAGGTTTTTGGCTCCGTATCTAATCTGTTGGGGTACGTAGGTATATATAGGAGGAAGGAGTACGCCGGTGGAGCTTGGGGGCCATGAGGCAGGGGCGCGCCTTGGGGGGCGCCTCCACCTCGTGGCCGCCTCCTCCTTTCTTGACCGAGGGTCCAAGTCTCCTGGATCTTATCTCATGAGAAAATCACGTTATCAAGATTTCATTCCATTTGGACTCCGTTGATATTCCGCTTTCTTCAAACACTGAAATAGGCAAAAAACAGCAATTCTGGGTTGGGCCACCGGTTAATAGGTTAGTCCCAAAAGTAATATAAAAGTGGAAAATAAAGCCCAATATGGTCCAAAATAGTAGATAATATAGCATGGAGCAATCAAAAATTATAGATACGTTGGAGACGTATCAGGCATCCCCAAGCTTAATTCCTGCTCGTCCTCGAGTAGGTAAATGATAAAAACAGAATTTTTGATGCGGAGTGCTGCTTGGCATAATTTCAACGTAACTCTTCTTAATTGTGGTATGAATATTCAGATCCGAATGATTCAAGACAAAAGTTCATATTGGCATAAAAATAATAATACTTCAAGCATACTAACAAAGCAATTATGTCTTCTCAAAATAACATGGCCAAAGAAAGTTCATCCCTACAAAATCATATAGTTTAGTCATGCTCCATTTTCGTCACACAAGAATGCTCTCATCATGCACAACCTCGATGACAAGGCAAGCAATTGTTTCATACTTTAGTAATCTCAAACCTATAAACTTTCACGCAATATATGAGCGCGAGCCATGGACATAGCACTATGGGTGGAATAGAATATGATGATGGGGGTTATGTGGAGAAGACAAAAAAGGAGAAGGTCTTACATCAACGAGGCTAATCAACGGGCTATGGAGATGCCCATCAATTGATGTTAATGCAAGGAGTAGGGATTGCCATGCAATGGATGCACTAGAGCTATAAATGTATGAAAGCTCAACAAAAGAAACTAAGTGGGTGTGCATCCAACTTGCTTGCTCACAAAGACCTAGGGCACTTGAGGAGGCCCATTGTTGGAATATACAAGCCAAGTTCTATAATGAAAATTCCCACTAGTATATGAAAGTGACAAAACAAGAGACTCTCTATATGAAGAACATGGTGCTACTTTGAAGCACAATATATGAGACTTGCTATATGAAGAACATGGTGCTACTTTGAAGCACAAGTGTGGAAAAGGATAGTAACATTGTCCCTTCTCTCTTTTCTCTCATTTTTTGGGCCTTCTCTTTTTTTTATGGCCTTACTCACTTTTTTATATTTATTCCTCACTTGGGACAACGCTCTAGAAAATGATGATCATCACACTTCTATTTATTTACAACTCAATGATCACAACTCGATACTAGAACAAAGTATGACTCTATATGAATGCCTCCGGCGGTATACCGGGATATGCAATGAATCAAGAGTGACATGTATGAAGGAATTATGAACGGTGGCTTTGCTACAAATACTATGTCAACTACATGATCATGCTAAGCAATATGACAATGATGAATGTGTCATGAAGAACGGTATGGTGGAAAGTTTTTTTAGTTTTATGATTTCTTTCTCATTTAATTTTGTGTTTCCATTTTAATTCTTTTTCGTTTGCTGGTATTTTACGATACTACACATTGTACACGTTATGCATATATATATCATCAATGTCTCACAAACCACCATATTAATTAATTCACACATACACACATGTATAGCTATATACAATTTCTCCTACATATGCATGTTGCCTTCGGAGCCAGTGGCATTAGCCTAATTGGTGCCTTCGGAGCACGATAACAATTGGAAGTGGTTTTCATGGGGGCAGTAGCGGGTAATAGTGTTCTCCCTTCGGATTTATGACCTGGTCGAGCAAAAATCCCGCTATTTCCTCTTGAAGTGCTTCTACGCGCTCCGTTTCTAGGAGCTTGTCCCGCACCTCTGTGAACTGTTAAGAAGGAGATCAATATGCATGTATTAGTTGTGTGACTAGATATCGATAATGGTGTAAAAATTGTGAACAGTGTTCGACAAGCGCATCCATTCCTGTCTTTGAGATCTGCTCCTTTGGACGCCATCATGCGAATGTTCTCGCAAACGCAGAATGCACACAGATCAGTCCCTAAACGCTTGCTGCAGGGCCTTTACGAGAATGGAATTTGATCAGATAATAATTAATCAAGCATGATAATTAAAGAGATGGCAGCTAGCTAGCTAGTACTACTTAATTACTTACCTTGGGTCGAAACCATTTAAGCTTTTTTTTCCATTCGCCTTCCGTGACGCTGATGAACCTTGCCCAAGCCCTGCCCGCCGACAAAGAAAATGAATAAAGGGGTTATTAAATAGTCCATATCATGAAATGACGAACTAAATAGGCCGAGATATATAGTTAATAATGATTGAAATTACCGGTTGCTATCCCAAACAAGATGTTATAGTCAGTATTTGCTTTGAGTAGTGAGTCCAGTATTTCAACTGTTCCGGCGTCAACTTTAATGATACACAAGATCTAGTGAAATCTGCATGCACACACGTTTGCATGTCTTAATTAAGCGGGCATATGTAAGCAAAAACATGTAGCTAGCTAGTAGGCAAAAACAGAGAATTTGTAGTACAAGACAGTGTGACTCACTTTGAAGTTGTAAGGAAGTAGTATATCTTCATTGTATTTGAGGCGCTTCAAGAACTCTAGCATGTTGTCCTCACGGCCTTTTGATGATGTGGATTTATTTTCCATGTGTATTCATTAACGGTGTTTGGGTTAATGAACCCAATGCCAAAGCGCCCACCTTTTCTCATTTCATACATCTTCATCCTGCATAATACCACGTAAAAGAATATAGTGAGGATAATTACAGGTAATGATTGATCAAAAGGATCACTACAGCTAGCTTGAGACTTAAATTACAAAAAGAAATCACTTACGCATAATAGCAACCGATTTATTGATTTGTCGAAAGGCCTTGATTGTATAACTGAAACAGTTCAAAGACTCAACGGACAGAGCTTTCTCATGGAAGTAATGCTCCTCCTTGACATTCACCATGAGGGACAATCGATTGAAATCTTGGTAATGTTCATGTACCATTGATGCAATTCATACATTCTCGTTGGGAGGTTCTTGACCTTGTCCGGCTTGACCAAAGGTTGGCCCGGACATATTTCCGTTTTATTTCATCCTCTGTAAGCACAGGCATGGGCTCGATCTCGAGGAGTTGTCCAACAGTGATGTTGAGAACTTCAGCCTGCATTATATGGTCCTTGGTTATTACCACATTGCCCGCCTCGAACGTAAACTGTTTGCCCACAATAATATTGGGCGCACAGATCATCACGTGTTGTTGGCACAACAAGCGAGGGATCGATTGCGCGCCTGTTCTCCCAGCTGGGAATGGTTTTCCGCATTTTTGACAGCTGCTTGTTGTTTGCTCGATCCCGAGCTCGCCTCCTTACGTAGACGTGCTCGATTTAACTTCCTGATGTGGCGCTCATAGTCTGTGTCAACAGGCTTGGGAGCTGGTGGTTGATCCATACAAATGAAGTGGTCAATCGTTTCCTTAGGCACTTTCTCCCTTGGCGGCGGTGGCGGTTTCGGTGCAAAATGGGCTTCCACCTGGGCCTTCGATATGGCTGCGTTTTCCTCCTCGGACCTGTCATAAGGCCTCTGCGAAAGAGGCGTGAGGCTTGGACCATATTTATATCGCTTGCCTCCGCCTGTACTTCCTGTACTACCTCGACTCGTACCGCTATGCACCATAGCTGCGGGGTGTCTCTTCTGCGATTGCTGAGGCGGCGGAGACGGCTGACGGGGCTGAGTTGGACGAGGAGGAGTGGCCTGAAGCTGTGCCGGACTTGGAGGAGGAGTGGCCTGAGGTTGTGCCGGACTTGGAGGAGGAGGGACGCCCACGCTGTGGCGGACTTGGAGGAGGAGGAGGGACTGACACTTTGCCGGACTTGGAGGAGGAGGGCCTCAGGTTGTGCCGGACTTGGAGGAGGAGGGCGCCCACGCTGTGGCGGACTTGGAGGAGGAGGAGTGGACGTCTGACGCTTTGCCGGACTTGGAGGAGGAGTGGCCTGACACTTTGCCGGACTTGGTGGACTTGCAGGAGCAGGAGTCTACTGACTCAGTGGCAGACTTCGACGAGGAGTCGGCTGATGCGGTGTCGGTGGCCTTCGAAAGATGATGCAATCCTTTTTCCATAGGATGATACGATGTTTGGCCTCTCCGAGAAAGTGCTCGTCGTCACCTCCAGGAATGTCAAGCTGTAGCTCCGAATATATGGGTCCACCACCTCATCAATCAAGACACGAGCATAGCCCGCTGGAATCGGGTTGCAATGGAAGGTTGCCTTGGGGGGATTTGTAAAAGCAACAACGTCCGCCACCTTCATGGATATGTTCTTCATTTTGACGTGTAGCTCGCAGTTAGTGTTATCCGTGATGTCATCCACGGGGTATCTATCCAGCATTGCGTTGTCCGGGGCGGAACCCACGCTGCTTCTCGGCATGGATGGGGCGGTGCTATCCAATGCTGGATCATCTGCTAGCTGCTGCAGCTGCTGAGACCCCCTTTGCTGGCTAAGTGAGTCGATCTGCTCCTGCTGCCGCTGGAATTTGACTGCCAATTCCGCTTGACTTGCTTTTAGTCCTTGAAGGCGTTCATAGTCCCTCTTCCTCTGCTCCTCCTCCATCTTCCTCTTCTTCTCCTCCGCAATCTTCTTTCTCACACGGGTCCTGTAGTCGTTGTTCCAGTCTGAAAACCCCTCATACCACGGAATAGTGCCCTTGCCTCGTGTTCTTCCCGGGTGTTCAGGATTTCCCAGGGCACGCGTAAGCTCGTCGTTCTCTCTGTTGGGGTGGAACACCCCCAATCGTGCCTCTTCTATTGCAACAAGTATCACATCGTCAGCTCCCTTCAGACTTGCCCTCGTCGAAACATTGCCTGTCTTTGGGTCCAACTCCCCCCCATGCGCATAGAACCAAGTCCTACACCTGGGGGGCCAGCTCTTAGTAACCGGAGTGACACCTGCATCCTCCATCTCTTTCTCAAACTTATCCCACTTAGGCATTGCCACCTGGCCCCAGCTTATGGAACTTATCCTTTTTTTCGGCATTCTTCTTGTTTATTCTCGACCGCCCTTAGCTAATTCCAAATCCTTGAATTTCATGAAATCGTCCCCAATGAGCACGTTGGTTCTCTAGTGTTCCCTCGAATACTGGAGTCTTCCTTCCTCCCTTGACGTATTTGTCCCATTCACGATTCTTGTGGTTCTTGAATGCAACCGCCATCTTCCTAAGAGCAGCGCCCTTGACTTTCTGCACATCTGCTTCGTGAAATGATCCGGTAGGGTGAAATGTTCCATGAGAGTATCCCAAAGCAGTTCTTTTTGTCTTTTATCGACAAAAGTAACATCTGGACGTGGAGCAGCGCCCTTTTGTTCTTTTTCTTTTGTCTTTTGCTGGCTCTTCCATTCTTGAAGGGAGATCGAGTTGGTCCTTCACAACAACTCCTCACTGACGAACGAACTTGTCCGCAATCTTCTTAGGCGCTAATGGTTCGCCATTAGGTCTGATTGCCTCGATATTGTACTTTACGCCCTCCTTCAACTTTTTGTTCGGGCCTCGTTTCGTCCTTTTGCCTGAAGATTTGCTCGATCCGGATGGCTGAAAGAACAAAGATCGATTCGTTAATATATCTTCAAGTCATTTAAAACATGTGATGATCACCAGATGCCTGCTTATATAAATATATATACCTCGCCGGTCTTTGTTGTTTCAAGATCAACATTTTCTTCGTCATCATCATAATCATAGTTCATGACTTCATCAATTCGGTCGTCGCGATCGAATATCATATCACCCTCTCCGTGTTGTTTAGAAATTGAGCCGCCATAATCTTCTTCATTCTGATCATCATCGGCCCGTGAGGATGGCGATCATATCGAACATGGCCTGTTCTCCTCTCTGCCGGTATTGTCCGCCATAGATTTTATTTAACTAATCCAAAAGAAATATAAAACAATTTAGTATTCAAATTACATCGCCTCAATAATAGATATAATCTCAATACATCGTCTCGAATAATAGATATAATCTCAAAACATCGCCGAATAATAGATATAATCTCAATACATCGCCTTGAATAATAGATATAATCTCAATACATCACTAGCTGGGTAGCTAATAAATATCGAATACTACAGAAGGATCTAGGACACTCGCCATTCCTGCAAAGCGGGCTGTGGACACCCAAAGAGAAGGAACCTCACAGGATCATAGCTGAAGTGAGATCCTCAAGAAACTGCCGTATTGGAGAACCTGCCGCCTCTAACGCAACCATGTAGCGATGGACGTGCTCGTCCTCCTCCCCGACACGGCGACGCACCACCTCCAGCGGGCCGCTCCTCCGCACCAAACTGGCCCACGCGAACGCCACCAAACGAGATTAGGGTCAACCATGGGACCCGGGCCGGGTTCTCATCAAGCGGCGCGCCTCCAGCAGCACCTCCCAGTGCCAAGACGGCGGAGCCCAGTCCGGACATGGGTCAGCCGGACGTCGTCATGACGTGTCGACGGCGAGGATGCGGGCGGGCATCGTCGAGAACAAATACTAGCTATATGCCCGCAAAAGTAACATTTTTTAATGATTGATTTTGATAACTAAAATTTCTAACATTTCTATATAACACTAATTATGCTATCATTGCATATGTCAAAATTCTATATGCTATTTCATACTAATTAAGCATCTAACACTAAAAACAGAAAAAACAACTTCTATACATCCATTAAAAAATAGAAAAACAACATTATATAAAAAAATTCCATACTAATTAAACACTAATTATATCCATCTAACATGCATTCATACATATATACTAGTGAAAAATAATAATCTAAAAATCTAAACTAATTAAACATACAAAATACGTATATACTAATATATACATGCATTCATACATATATACGTGTGTGTGTGTGTGTTCATCATGCTTGTGTGTGTGTATGGGCTCGGGGAGGAGCGGCGCCCATGGTGGCCGCCCGGGCGAGGGAGAGGGGTTAGAGGGGAAGAGCTCACAACGGGGCGACGGCAACGGCGAGGCGACGGCCGGGGCAGCGACGGGCAGGGCGTGTCGCGGGACGGCGACACGGGACAGTGAGACGGGACGGGCTCGGGCGGCGAAGAGACGAGGGCGGCGACGGGACGGGGCGGCGATGGGGACGGGGCGGCGACGGGACGGGCGGCGACAGCGCCGATCGATCGAGGGGCCGTGCTTCAATGGGGAAACAGAGGAAGAAACAGAGGAGAATGAAATTTTTCAAGTGTTGTATATATAGAAGGCATTTAGTACCGTTGGAGCCACCAACCGTACTAAAGGTCTGTTTTGGCCAGCCCAAGCGGGCGGAAGCGACCCCTTTAGTACCGGGTGGTGGCACAAACCGGTACTAAAGGCCCCCTTTAGTACCGGTTTGTGCCACGACCGGTACTAAAGGGGTGCGCCAAGCAGTGCGGTGCGGCAAGTTTAGTCCCACTCGCTAGCCGAGGGCGACCACACTGGTTTATAAACCTCGTGCGGTCGCTCTCTCGAGCTCCTCTCCAAAGCAGGCCTCTCTGGGCCTCGTGTTCTTTGTTGCCTGTGGGCCCACTTGGCCTTTTGGGCCTGCATCCTGGCCCAACAACAGGTTGGGTTTCTAGTCGTATGCAGGCCGCTCAGGCCTAGTAGGCGAGCTTTTTCTATTTTTTTGCTTTATTTATTTTTGTGTTGTTTTTTGTGTATTTAGAGTTTCTTTGTGAATATTTTTGCTTTAGGTACAAAAATTACAAACTTTCTGTTAGTGCCCGTAGTTTTCAAATTTGAATAGTTTAAATTTTGAATTATTTGAAATTAGTGTGAATCACTAGTTTGTGAATAATTTAACTTTAAAAATCACTAAAGGCATGAAAGAATTTGTTTGCACATAAAATTTCTTCGCGTTTCAAATGCCAAAACACATAACTACCCTAACTATTACAGAGATTCCCCTCTGGGTGTGAAACACAGAAGAAAGTGATGATAGTGAAGCCGATCACATCCCAGATCTTTGGGTGTGAAACTTTTTCTTCAAGGTGTCCCTTTGCGCCAGAACCATGGAAAATCTTCATCATTTAACGGGATGCTCGGGTCAATATTCACTGTGAATGGAGCAATTTCATCAAACTTTTCATAATCTTCTGACTTGTCTGTCTTGTCATCCACTCCCACGATGTTTCTCTTCCCAGAAAGAACTATGTGCCGCTTTGGCTCATCGTACGATGCATTCGCTTCCTTATCTTTTCTTTTTCTTGGCTTGGTAGACATGTCCTTCACATAGAAAACCTGTGCCACATCATTGGCTAGGACGAATGGTTCGTCTGCACACGCAAGATTGTTGAGATCCACTGTTGTCATTCCGCATCGTAGGTCTTCCGTTACCCGCCTCATGTCATATTGACCCATTTGCACCAAACAAAGGGACCTTTAAACCACGCCGATAGTCAAGTTCCCATATGTCCTGTATATAACCATAATATATTTCCTTTCCGCCTTGGTTTCTGCATCAAAGCGGACACCACTGTTTTGGTTGGTGCTCTTCTTATCTTGGGCGATCGTAAAATGTATTACCATTTATCTCGTGACGCTTTGAAAGTCATTATATTCAAGATGGTAACTGGGACAGCAAGTACAGGTCATCTTCAATAGAGGTGTCATGCATGGTACGTGTTCTGCAACCAGCTGGCGAAACTCCTGGTTTGTTCACGTGTAATCCAGTCATCGACCGCTCCGGTGTTTGGAGCGTAGCAAGTTCTTGTGTTCATCCATATACGGAGCCACCAAGGCGGAATTCTGTAGAACTGTGTAGTGTGCTTCAAAGAGAGAATGTCCGTCCATACATATTATTTGTTCCTCCTAGCGTGCCTTTTCCATCCAGTCTGCCCTTATGCCGCAATTCAGGAACACCAATCGGCTTAAGGTCAGGAATAAAGTCAATACAAAACTCAATGACCTCCTCATTTTGATGGCCCTTGGAGATGCTTCCTTCTGGCTAGCACGGTTATGAACATATTTCTTTAAGACTCCCATGAACCTCTCAAAGGGGAACATATTGTGTAGAAATACAGGACTCAAAACGTTAATCTCTTCTCATAGGTGAACTAGGACGTGCGTCATGATGTTGAAGAAGGATGGTGGGAACACCAACTCGAAACTAACAAGACATTGCACCAAATCATTCTGTAACCTTGGTATGATTTCTGGATCTATTACCTTCTGAGAGATTGCATTGAGAAATGCACATAGCTTCACAATGGCTAATCGAGCGCTTTCGGTAGAAGCCCCTCAATGCAACCGGAAGCAGCTGCGCCATAATCACGTGGCAGTCATGAGACTTTAGGTTCGGAACTTTTCTCTGCCATGTTTATTATTCCCTTTATATTCGACGAGAAGCCGACGGTACCTTAATATCGAGCAGGCATTCAAAGAAGATTTCCTTCTTCTTTGGTAAGAGCGTAGCTTGCATGACCCGATGTATGCCGCCTTCTCCGTGCATACGTTGCTGGTCCTCCGTGCCTCGTGTGTATCTTTTGTCTTCCCATACACGCCCAAGAAGCCAAGCAGGGTCACGCAAAGATTCTTCGTCACGTGCATCACGTCGATTGCGGAGCGGACCTCTAGGTCTTTCCAATATGGCAGGTCCCAAAATATAGATTTCTTCTTCCACATGGGTGCGCGTCCGTCGGCGTCCTTCGAACAGGTTGTCCGCCAGACCCTTTCCAAATATCACCTTCAAATCCTTGACCATATCATGTACATCAGCACCAAATGCGGTGGCGAGGCTTCGTCCGGTGATCCGCCTCACCTTTGAAATGCTTGCCTTTCTTTCTTACGGGATGCCTGCTCGGAAGAAATCGACGATGTCCTAGGTACACATTCTTCTTACAACTATTCAAATATATATTGTCGGTATCATCCAAACAGTGCGTGCATCCGCGGTATCCCTTGTTTGTCTGTCCTGAAAGGTTATTGAGAGCAGGCCAATCATTGATGGTCACGAACAGCAACGCCTTTAGGTCAAATTCTTCCCCCATGTGCTCATCCCATGCACGTACACCTGGTCCATTCCACAGTTGTAGGAGAATACCACATCACCTTGGCAGGAATCTTCTTCCTGAGGCGCTCGCCCTCGACATCACCAGGGTCATCGCGGCTGATCTTATAGCGCAATGCACCACATACCGGGCAAGTGTTCAAATCCTCGTACTCACCGCGGTAGAGGACGCAATCATTAGGGCAAGCATGTATCTTCTGCAACACTAACCCTAGAGGGCAGACAGCCTTCTTTGCTTCGTACGTACTCTTGGGCAATTCGTTGTCCTTTGGAAGCATATCCTTTATCATTACCAGCAACTTTCCAAATCCCTTGTCAGATACACCATTCTCTGCCTTCCATTGCAGCAATTCCATGTGGTGCCCAGCTTTTTCTTGTCACCTCACGCAATTCGGTACAACAATTTTTGTGATCCTCTAACATGCGTTGCAACTTCTTCTTCTCCAAATCACTTGCGCAGTTTCTCTTTGCATCGGCAATGGCCCGACCTAGATCATCAACGGGCTCATCGATGCCTCTTCTTCAGCTTCTTCCCGCATTGCCGGCTCAGCTTCTTCCCGCATTACCGCTCAGCTTCTTCCCCATTGTTGTATCATCGTATTCAGGGAACCCATGGCCAGGATAGCTGTCGCCGTCCTCTTCTTCTTCATTGTCTTCCATCATAACCCTCTTTCTCCGTGCTTGGTCCAAACATTATAGTGGGGCATGAAACCGACTCAAACAGGTGGATGTGAATGGTTCTTGACGAGAGTAATTGCGACCATTCTTACAGCCAGCACATGGACAAGGCATAAAACCATCCGCCCTCTTGTTTTCCTCAGCCGCAAGCAAAAAAGTATGCACGCCCTCAACGAACTGGGAGAGCATCGGTCATCGTACATCCATTGCCGCTCATCTTCATTACACAACACCGAATAGACCAAATTAATACAAGTTCATACATAAAGTTCATACAACACTTAAATGCAACAAAAAATAACTCTCTAGCTAAAGCATTTAAATGCAACAACAAATGCGATCAAGATCGCAACTAAGGTAACAATTGATCCAACAGCATAATGATACCAAGCCTCACTATCGATGGCATATTTTCTAATCTTTCTAATCTTCAAGCGCATTTTCTCCATATTGATCTTGTGATCATCGATTTACATCGGCAACATGCAACTCCAATTCCATCTTCTCCCCTCAATTCTTTTCAATTTTTCTTTCAAGTACTCGCTTTCTTTCAACTAAGTTTAACCTCTCGACAATAGGGTCGGTTGGAATTTCCGTTCACATACCTCCTAGATAAAAATATCTATGTCAACTTGATGGGCATAATTTGTCATAAACACTAAATGCAACTAATAGTTTTAAAAGAGAATATACCACATCCGAATCATAACAAGGACGAGGGCCGACGGGACGGAATATCAAAACCATGGCACTATGTATAACAAACAACGTACGGGTAAGATAATTATACGAGTAACTATATATCCAAATCACACAAACATCAATTTTTTTATAAAATTTCATGAACAAGAGGCTCACCACAAGGTGGTGCCGGCGACGGGACGGTGCAGGCGATCGACGGTGGTTACGACGGAGATTTAGAAGGCACTAAGTAAAACACACCTACATATGCAAACTAAGTGTTATTTTGACCTCAAATTGCATATAAATCAAATACTAGCACACACACACACACACACACACACACACACACACACACATATATATATATATATATATATATATATATATATATATATATATATATATATATATATATATATATATATATATATATATATATATATATATATATATATCCTCCCAAATTACTAAACTCACAAATTAATCACTATATAAAGCATTGCAAGAGCTAATCTATCAATGAGAGATGAAAGGACAAAGTTGCTAACCTTTGTGATCATTTGAATGGATGGGGTCTTCAAATCTTGACAAATTTTGGGCAAAATGTGTGATGAGCTCGAGAGGAAGAGGGAAGAACAGAGAGGAGAGGGAAAGGGGAAGAACAGAGCGAGCTCGGGTGGACGAAGGGTTTACGAGGGGCGACCTTTAGTACCGGTTCGTGCCAAGAACCGGTACTAAAGGGCCTGGAGGGGCCCCAGTCTGACAACATCCTGCCACCACTCTCATTAGTACCGGTTCGTGGCACGAACCGGTGCTAAAGGTTCTCCACGAACCGGTACTAATGAAAGCGGCCCGGCTAGCTGTTGGAACCGGCACTATTGTATACATTAGTGCCGGCTCAAATTCAAACCGGCACTAATGTGCTTCACGTTTGACCCTTTTTCTACTAGTGTTTTTATTGACCGAGGGTCCAAGTCTCCTGGATCTTATCTGACGAGAAAATCACGTTCCCGAAGATTTCATTCCGTTTGGACTCCATTTGATATTCCATTTCTTCGAAACACTGAAATAGGCCAAAAAAACAACAATTCTGGGTTGGGCCTCCGGTTAATAGGTTAGTCCCAAAAGTAATATAAAAGTGGAAAATAAAGCCCAATATGGTCCAAAATAGTAGATAATATAGCATGGAGCAATAAAAAATTATAGATACGTTGAGACGATCACCCCCTTGGGGCACACCATGAGGCCGGCTGGCCCCTCCTCCCCTCCTTTATATACGGGAGGGGCACCCCATAGACACACAAGTTGATTCTTAGCCGTAGCGGTGCCCCTCCACATATTTCCACCTTGGTCAAATCGTTGTAGTGCTTAGGCTAAGCCCTGCGCCTGTAACTTCATTATCACCTTCATCATGCCGTCAGGCTTGATTTAAACTCTCCTCCGCCTCAGCTGGATCAAGAGTTTGAGGGACGTCACCGAGCTGAACGTGTGCAGATCGCGGAGGTGTTGTGCATTTGGTACTTGATCGGTTGGATCTCGAAGACGTTCGACTACATCGACCGCGTTACTTAACGCTTCCGCTTTTGGTCTACGAGGGTACGTGGACACACTCTCTCGCTCGTTGCTATGCATCACATAGATAGATCTTGTGTGATCGTAGGTAAAAATTTGAAATATTGCGTTCCCCAACAGTGATATTCGAGCCAGGTCTATGCATAGATGTTATATGCACAAGTAGAACACAAATAGTTGTGCGCGATAACAGTTATACGGCTTACCAGCATGTCATACTTTGATTCGGCAGTATTGTTGGATGAAGCGGCCCAGACCGACATTACATGACCCCTTTCATGAGACTGGTTCTACCACCATGCTTCGCACACAGGTGGATAGTGGGTGTCTGTTTCTCCAACTTTAGTTGAATCGAGTGTGACTACGCCCGGTCCTTGTTTAAGGCTAAAACAGCACACTTGACAAAAAATCAATGTGGTTTTTGATGCGTAGGTAAGAACGGTTCTTGCTAAACCCGTAGCAGCCACGTAAAATTTGCAACAACAAGTAGAGGACATCTAACTTGTTTTTGCAGGGTATGTTGTGATGTGATATGGTGAAGACGTGATGTTATAAAAATTGTTGTATGAGATGATCATGTTTTGTAACAGTTATCGACAACTCGCAGGAGCCTTATGGTTGTCTCTTTATTGTATGAAATGCAATCACCATGTAATTGCTTTACTTTATCACTAAGCGGTAGCGATAGTCGTGGTAACAATAGTTGGCGAGACAACAACGATGCTTCGATGGAGATCAAGGTGTCAAGCCGGCGACGATGGTGATCATAACGGTGCTTTGGAGATGGAGATCAAAGGCACAAGATGATGATGGCCATATCATATCACTTATATTGATTGCATGTGATGTTTATCCTTTATGCATCTTATTTTGCTTAGTTCGGCGGCAGCATTACAAGAAGATCTCTCACTAAATTTCAAGGTACAAGTGTTCTCCTTGAGTATGCACCATTGCTACAGTTCATCGTGCCGAGACACCACGTGATGATCGGGTGTGATAAGCTCTACGTTCACATACAACGGGTGCAAGCCAGTTTTGCACACGCAGAATACTCGGGTTAAACTTGACGAGCCTAGCATATGCAGATATGGCCTCGGAACAGTAAGACCGAAAGGTCGAGCGTGAATCATATAGTAGATATGATCAACATAGTGATGTTCACCATTGAAAACTACTCCATCTCACGTGATGATCGGACATGGTTTAGTTGATTTGGATCACGTGATCACTTAGATGATTAGAGAGATGTCTATCTAAGTGGGAGTTCTTAAGTAATATGATTAATTGAACTTTAATTTATCATGAACTTAGTACCTGATAGTATTTTGCATGTCTATGTTGTTGTAGATCAATGGCCCGTGCTACTGTTCCTTTAAATTTTAATGCGTTCCTAGAGAAAGCTAAGTTGAAAGATGATGGTAGCAACTACACGGACTAGATCCGTAACTTGAGGATTACCCTCATTGCCGCACAAAAGAATTACGTCGTGGAAGCACCGCTAGGTGCAAGACCCGCTGCAGGAGCAACGCCGGACGTTGTGAACTCCTGGCAGAGCAAATTTGATGACTACTCGATAGTTCAGTGTGCCATGCTTTACGGCTTAGAACCGGCACTTCAACGATGTTTTGAACGTCATGGAGCATATGAGATGTTCCAAGAGTTGAAGTTCATATTTCAAGAAAATGCCCGGAGAGATATGAAGTCTCCAATAAGTTATACAGCTGTAAAATGGAGGAGAATAGTTCTGTCAGTGAACATATACTCAAAATGTCTGGGTATCATAATCACTTGACTATGTTGGGAGTTAATCTTCCAGTTGATAGTGTCATTGACAGAGTTCTTCAATCACTGCCACCAAGCTACAAAAGCTTCGTGATGAACTATAATATGCAAGGGATGGATAAGACAATTCCCGAGCTCTTCGCGATGCTAAAGGCTGCAGAGGTAGAAATCAAGAAGGAGCATCAAGTGTTGATGGTCAACAAGACCACCAGTTTCAAGAAAAAGGGTAAAGGGAAGAAGGGGAACTTCAAGAAGAACGGCAAGCAAGTTGCTGCTCAAGTGAAGAAGCCCAAGTCTGGACCTAAGCCTGAGACTGAGTGCTTCTACTGCAAAGGGACTGGTCACTGGAAGCGGAACTGCCCCAAGTATTTGGCGGATAAGAAGGATGGCAAAGTGAACAAAGGTATATGTGATATACATGTTATTGATGTGTACCTTACTAATGCTCGCAGTAGTGCCTGGGTATTTGATACTAGTTCTGTTGCTAATATTTGCAACTCGAAACAGGGACTACGGATTAAGCGAAGATTGGCTAGGACGAGGTGACGATGCGCGTAGGAAATGGTTCCAAAGTCGATGTGATTGTCGTCGGCACGCTACCTCTACATCTACCTTCGGGATTAGTTTTAGACCTGAATAATTGTTATTTGGTGCCAGCGTTAAGCATGAACATTATATATGGATCTTGTTTGACGCAAGACAGTTATTCATTAAAATATGAGAATAATGATTGTTCTATTTATATGAGTAATATATATTTGGGTCATGCACCCTTGAAGAGTGGTCTATTTTTGTTGAATCTTGATAGTAGTGATACACATATTCATAATATTGAAGCCAAAAGATGCAGAGTTGATAATGATAGTGCAACTTATTTGTGGCACTACCGCTTGGTCATATCGATTGTAAAGCGCATGAAGAAACTCCATATTGATGGACTTTTGGAATAACTTGATTATGAATCACTTGGTAATTGCGAACCATGCCTCATGGGCAAGATGACTAAAACTCCGTTCTCCATAACAATGGAGCGAGCAAAAGATTTATTGGAAATAATACATACTGATGTATGCAGTTCGATGAATATTGAGGCTCGCGACGGGTATCGTTATTTTTTTACCTTCATAGATGATTTGAGCAGATATGGGTATATCTACTTAATGAAACATAAGTCTGAAACATTTGAAAAGTTCAAAGAAATTTAGAGTGAAGTGGAAAATCATTGTAACAACAAAATAAAGTTTCTGCGATCTGATCGTGGAGGAGAACATTTGAGTTACGAGTTTGGTCTTCATTTGAAACAATGCGGAATAGTTTCACAACTCACGCCATCCGGAACACCACAACGTAATGGTGTGTCCGAACGTCGTAACCGCACTTTATTAGATATGGTGCGATCTATGATGTCTCTTACTGATTAACCGCTGTCATTTTGGGGTTATACTTTAGAGACGGATGTATTCACGTTAAATAGGGCACCATCTAAATCCGTTGAGACGACACCTTATGAACTGTGGTTTGGCAAGTAACCCAAGTTGTCGTTTCTTAAAGTTTGGGGCTGTGATGCTTATGTGAAAAAGCTTCAACCTGATAAACTCGAACCTAAATCGGATAAATGTGTCTTCATAGGATACCCAAAAGAGACTGTTGGGTACACCTTATATCACAGATCCGAAGGCAAGATATGCGTTGCTAAGAATGGGTCCTTTCTAGAGAAGGAGTTTCTCTCGAAAGAAGTGAGTGGGAGGAAAGTAGAACTTGATGAGGTAACTGTACCTCCTCCCTTATTGGAAAGTAGTTCATCACAGAAATCAGTTCTTCTGATTCCTACACCAATTAGTGAGAAAGCTAATGATAATGATCATAAAACTTCAGATCAAGTTACTACCAAACCTCGTAGGTCAACCAGAGTAAGATCCGCACTAGAGTGGTACGGTAATCCTGTTTTGGAGGTCATGTTACTTGACCATGACGAACCTACGAACTATGAGGAAGCGATGATGAGCCCAGATTCCACGAAATGGCTTGAGGCCATGAAATCTGAGATGGGATCCATGTATGAGAACAAAGTGTGGACTTTGGTTGACTTGCCCGATGATCGGCAAGCCATAAAGAATAAATGGATCTGCAAGAAGAAGACTGACGCTGACGGTAATGTTACTGTCTACAATGCTCGACTTGTTGCGAAAGGTTTTCGACAAGTTCAAGGAGTTGACTATGATGAGACCTTCTCACCCGTAGCGATGCTTAAGTCTGTCCGAATCATGTTAGCAATTGCCGCATTTTATGATTATGAAATTTGGCAAATGGATGTAAAAACTGCATTCCTGAATGGATTTCTGGAAGAAGAATTGTATATGATGCAACCACAAGGTTTAATCGATCCAAAGGATGCTAACAAAGTGTACAAGCTCCAGTGATCCATTTATGGACTAGTGCAAGCATCTCGGAGTTGGAATAAACGTTTTGATAGTGTGATCAAAGCATACGGTTTTATACAGACTTTTGGAGAAGCCTGTATTTACAAGAAAGTGAGTGGGAGCTCTGTAGCATTTGTAATATTATATGTGGATGACATATTGTTGATTGGAAATGATATAGAATTTCTAGATAGCATAAAAGGATACTTGAACAAGAGTTTTTCAATGAAAGACCTCGGTGAAGCTGCTTATATATTGGGCATCAAGATCTATAGAGATAGATCAAGACGCTTAATTGGAATTTCACAAAGCACATACCTTGATAAAGTTTTGAAGAATTTCAAAATGGATCAAGCAAAGAAAGGGTTCTTGTTGTGTTACAAGGTGTGAAGTTGAGTCAGACTCAATGCCCGACCACTGCAGAAGATAGAGAGAAAATGAAAGTCATTCCCTATGCTTCAGCCATAGGTTCTATCATGTATGCAATGCTGTGTACCAGACCTGATGTGTGCCTTGCTATTAGTTTAGCAGGGAGGTACCAAAGTAATCTAGGAGTGGATCACTAGACAGCGGTCAAGAACATCCTGAAATACCTGAAAAGGACTAAGGATATGTTTCTCGTTTATGGAGGTGACAAAGAGCTCATCGTAAATGGTTACGTCGATGCAAGCTTTGACACTGATATGGATGACTCTAAGTCACAAACCGGATATGTATTTATATTAAATGGTGGAGCTATCAGTTGGTGCAATTCCAAGCAAAGCGTCGTGGCGGGATCTACGTGTGAAGCGGGGTACATAGCTGCTTCAGAAGTAGCAAATGAAGGAGTCTGGATGAAGGAGTTCATATCCGATCTAGGTGTCATACCTAGTGCATTGGGTCCAATGAAAATCTTTTTGACAATACTGGTGCAATTGCCTTGGCAAAGGAATCCAGATTTCACAAGAGAACCAAGCACATCAAGAGAAGCTTCAATTCCATCCGCAATCAAGTCAAGGAGGGAGACATAGAGATTTGCAAGATACATGTGGATCTGAATGTTGCAGACCCATTGGCTAAGCCTCTCTCACGAGCAAAACATGATCAACACCAAGACTCCATGGGTGTTATAATCATTACTGTGTAATCTAGATTATTGACTCTAGTGCAAGTGGGAGACTAAAGGAAATATGCCCTAGAGGCAATAATAAAGTTGTTATTTATATTTCCTTATATCATGATAAATGCTTATTATTC
>JAHIAM010003720.1:0-44167 GCA_021605205.1 Aegilops longissima | reverse complement strand
AACACCATGTGCGGTGTGCAGCACAAGAGTGGACTCATACTCCCGAGAGTAGAGGTGGGCGATGGCGGCGGCATCTGCTCCGGTTATAGTCCCGGTACTCCTCATAGACGGTGTACTCGAGTGCGGCGATAACCCAGATAGGTCATCATCTCGGCTAGCACCGCAGTGATCCCAAGGCACCAATGGCCGTCGTGTGGCGCACGACCTGCCTCGTGGGTTCCATCTGAAAACAAAGACGTTTCAAAGGAGTCAAATGACGAGGTGGAAATTGTTCAAATACAATTCCAAAAACAACTAAGGCTATATCCATCTTCGGGTGAATGCGGTCACGGGATCCTAGTGATAGTTAGTAAAATCGTTTAACCCGAGTAGAAGAGAGTCCGAGTCCCGAGTAAAGGTCGAGGAGTAAAAGATCCTAATACCACGCGATGGCGGCGTGGGCCCGTAAGGCACACAGCCAAGTTAGTAAAAGTTTTGCAATGTCTAGACTCGACTTGACCAAGGAGTGTGGAAGGGGATTCTACAGCGATGGGCTCGATACCAACTTGTGACGCCCCGATTCAATCGTACACTAATCATGCACGCAAATGTATACGATCAAGATCAAGGACTCACGGGAAGATATCACAACACAACTCTACAAATAAAATAAGTCATACAAGCATCATAATACAAGCCGAGGGCCTCGAGGGCTCGAATACAAGTGCTCGATCATAGACGAGTCGTGGAAGCAACAATATCTGAGTACGAGACATAAGTTAAACAAGGTGCCATAAGATGGCTAGCACAAACTGGGATCTGATCGAAGAGGAGCAGGCCTCCGCAGGATCCTCCTAGGTTACTCCCGGTAAATCGTCGCCGCTGGCTGCGTAGTAGTAGGCACCTCCGGAGTAGTAGTCGTCATAGGCGGCGCGTCGCTCTGGGCTCCATCGTCGATTGCATCAATCGAGTAGAGATAGGGGAAAAGGGGAACAAGGCAACCGTGAGTACTCATCCAAAGTACTACGCAAGCAAGGAGCTACACTACTTATGCATGGATATATGGGTAAAGGCCATATCGATGGACTGAAGCTGCAGAATGCGAGAATAAGAGGGGATAGCTAGTCTTAACGAAGACTAAACCTTCGGACACCGGTCTTGCAATGAGAAGAGGACAACGGAAGTCCTCCAAGTAACATCATATAGCAATAATCCTACCCGCAATCCCTGCTCATAACCCCGAGCGAGAGCGACCACCGTTGTATCCGCACTTGGAAGGGTGTGTTTTATCAAGTATCCGGTTCTAGTTGTCATAAGCTCAAGGTACAACTCCAAGTCGTCCTGTTACGAAGATCACGGCTATCCGAATAGATTAACTTCCCGCAGGGTGCACCATCTTACCCAAAGACGCTTGATCCCATTTGGCGGACACACTTTCTGGGTCATGCCCGCCGCGGAAGATCAACACGCCGCAGCCCACCTAGGCACAACAGAGAGGCCAACACGCCGGTCTAAACCTAAGCGCGCAGTGCAGGGGCCCATCGCCTGAGCACACCGCATGTTGCATCTGTGGCGGAAGCAGACCTAGCCCATGAGCATTCCAGTCCAATCCGCGCCAGCGCGCTCGTCGTGACGTCTGAAGTGCCGGTGATACCACGACGCCGGATACCCATAACTACTCCCGCGTAGATGGTTAGTGCGTATAAGCTCGTAGCCAACCCGGATCAAATACCAAGACCTCGTTAAGCGTGTTAAGTAACCGCGAGCGCCCGAGCAGGCCAGGCCCACCTCTCTCCTAAGCGGTCTCAACCTGCCTGCCGCTCCGCCACAAAGATCCACTCGCGGGTGCTCCATCGGCCGACCGACTTTAGTCTCACATGTATCATGTATAAGTATATAGTATATACCCGTGATCAACTCCCGAGTGATCACGGCCCGATAATAAAGCACGGCAGACGGACAAGAAAGTAGGGCCACAGATGAATGTACTAGCATCCTATACTAAGCATATAGGATTGCGGTAAGGTAACAATGAAGTTACAAGGACAAAGCTATGCAAAGAAATATAGGAGTATCCAAAACAAGAACATGCTATGCTACTCTAATGCAAGCGGTGTAGATAAGAGTAAGCGATATCTGGTGATCAAGGGGGCTTGCACGGTTGCTCGGCAAGAGAGAGGGTCGTCAACACCGTAGTCGAACGGCCACCGCAGCGTCGGTCTCAGTAGTCTCTAGGAGAGAAGAGGGGAAGAAACAATGAATACCAAGTAAACAGATGCATAGCGATGCATGACATGTCAAGAAGCGATGCTAGGCGTGCCCTAACGTGGTATGAGGGGGTTGGTTAGGGAAAACATCCGGAAGTTTTCCGGTTCGACGCTGTCGGACAAATGAACCGGAGAGGAAAGTTTGCAGGTTCGATAGGTTAGGGGTGTGTGGTGGTCGAGCGGATTGCGTATCCGGATTCGTCTCGTCGTTCTGAGCAACTTTCATGTTGAAATTATTTTAATCCGGATTACGGATTAAAAGATATGATTTTTTAAAAGATTTTATTAATTTCTGAAATTTTAATTAATTATTTAATTAATTTCGAAATTGCATTTATGACATCAGCATGATGTCATGCTGACGTCATCAGCCAACAGGGTTGACTGAGTCAACCCTGACAGGTGGGTCCCGCATGTCATTCACTAATGACTAATTAACCTAATCAGATTTAATTAACATTACTTAATTAAGTTAATTAATGATTAGGGGTTAATTAATTGAAATTAATTAGATTAATTAATTACTTAATTAATTAATTAATTAACTATTCAGTTAATTAGTTTTAATTCATTTTATTTCAATTTTAATTCATTTTAATTAAAACGTTCATTTTGGGGGTGGGGCCCCTGTCAAGGCCCAAGGCCAATCGGGCATCTTGGTGGCAGGCGATGCCTGTTGGGCTCGATCCAGGCGGTCGGGATCCGGCGCGATCGAGGCGCCGAGCCCACGAGGCAGCAGCGACCCGGCCGGGCCGGGGCGAGGCGGAGGTGGGGGTTGGCCGTGGCAGCGCCATCTTGAAAGCGAGGGGCTCGGGCGCCGCTAGGGGCGCCAAGAAGTCGCCGTCGGAGGGGGAAGGAAGGGGAAGAGGGCCATGCGGGTGGCAGGGGCCTCGCATCGCCGGATCCGGCGAGGAGGAGAGGAGCGGGGGGGGTGCGGTCTTGGCCAGAGCGGCAGCCGAGGCAGCAGTGGGCGGTCAGGGCCCTGGCGTCGAAGAGAGAGGGAGCCGAGGGGAATCGGTCACGGTGGCGGAGCGTCGCCGACAGGGAGGAAGAGAGGGGCCTCACCTGGGGGGTAGGGTCTCGGCAGGCGGGCTCGGTGGGGCGATGACCGGCGGGGAGGAGGCCGGGAGCGCGCCCGTGAGGCGAGGCCGAGCTCGACCATGGCGGGTGCCTGCGCTTGGGGCGACGGAGGGGAGGAGGGCTCTCAGCGGCGATGGGGAGGAGGAGGGGGGTTTCAGGGCGGCGGGGGCGGGGGCCGCCAGAGGTGGGGGCGCGGTGGCTCGGTCGGGGATTCGCCGCCCGATCCAGATCGGGGTAGAGGCGAGGAGGCGAGGGCGTGGGGGGAATGAGGCGGCTAGGGTTAGCCATGGGGTGGAGGGTATGTGGCGGGGCGGCTGGGCGATGGGCCGCCAGGGGGAAAGGGGATGGGCGGGGGGCAAGTGGGGAGGGAGGGCTAGCTGGGCGGGGGTTTTCCCTCTCGGTTTATTTTGTTTTTCTTTTATTATTTTTCCTTTTCTGTTTTTAGTCTATTTAAAATGCCGAGCATTTTATAAAAATTAGTGCACCCACCAATATTAGGTTAGTTATTTTAAACAGCCCCCGAACATTTTTAGAATTTGTTTTCGAAACCTTTTATCGTTTGTTTTAGTTTTGATTTTTTGTTTTAGGACGGGTCCGAATCAAAGAGAGGTTAACTAACATAACCGGGGTGATTACTGTTCCCTAATCATCCGGGTGTTACAAAAGAGTGGCCGCACCCTCCCTTGGACTAGTCCGAATTGGACTAGGGAGGGGCCGACCTTCCTTCCTTCTCCTCTCTCTTCCCTTTCCTTCTCTCCTACTCCTACTACATGGAAGAGTTCCTAGTTGGACTAGGAAGGGGAATCCTACTCCTGGGGAGTAGGACTCCCCTAGGGCGCGCCATAGAGATGGCCGGCCCTCCCTCCTCCACTCCTTTATATACGGAGGCAGGGGCACCCATGAAAACACAAGTTGATCTACGGATCGTTCCTTAGCCGTGTCGGTGCCCCTCCACCATATTCCACCTCGGTCATATCGTCGCGGAGCTTAGGCGAAGCCCTGCGCCGATGGAGCATCATAATCGTCCCACGCCGTCGTCTTGTGAGAACTCATCCCCGACGCTTTGCTGGATCGGAGCCCGGGATCGTCATCGAGCTGAGCGTGTCTGAACTCGGAGGTGCCGTCGTTCGGTACTTGGATCGGTCGGATCGTGAAGACGTCGACTACATCAACCGCGTTGTCATAACGCTTCGCTTACGGTCTCACGAGTGCGTGGACAATACTCTCCCTCTCGTTGCTATGCCATCACCATGATCTTGCGTGTGCGTAGGAAATTTTTGAAATTACTACGTTCCCTAACAAAGGCATCCGAGCCTGGTTTTATGCGTTGATGTCATATGCACGAGTAGAACACAAGTGAGTTGTGGGCGATATAAGTCATACTGCTTACCAAAGATGTCATACTTTGGTTCAGCGGTATTGTGAGATGACGCGGCTGGACCGACATTACGCGTCACGCTTCGCGAGACTGGTTTCACCGCTTGAGCACTCGTTGCTTAAAGGTGACCGCGGGTGTCTGTCTCTCTCACTTTAGTTGAACCGAGGCTACCCGGTCCTTGCGAAGGTTAAAACAGCACCAACTTGACAAACTATCGTTGTGGTTTTGATGCGTGGTAAGAACGGTTCTTGCTCAGCCCGTAGCAGCCACGTAAAACTTGCAACAACAAAGTAGAGGACGTCTAACTTGTTTTTGCAGGCATGTTGTGATGTGATATGGTCAAGACGTGATGAGATATAAGTTGTTGTATGAGATGATCATGTTTTGTTAAAGTTATCGGCAACTGGCAGAAGCCTTATGGTTGTCTCTTTATTGCATAAGATGCAAGTGCCAAATAATTGCTTTACTTTATCGCTATGCGATAGCAATAGTTGCAAGAGCAATAGTTGGCGAGACGACCATGTGACGACACATTGATATAGATCAAGATGATAGAGATCATGGTGTCATGCGGTGACGATGGAAATCATGACGATGCTTTGGAGATGGAGATCAAAGGCACAAGATGATGATGGCCATATCATGTCACATATTTTGATTGCATGTGATGTTTATCATTATACATCTTATTCTGCTTTGATTGACGGTAGCATTATAAGATGATCTCTCACTAAAATTATCAAGAAGTGTTCTCCACGAGTATACACCGCTATGAAAGTTCTTCGTCTTTGAGACACCACGTGATGATCGGGTGTGATAGGCTCTACGTTCAAATACAACGGGTGCAAAACAGTTGCACACGTGGAATACTCAGTTAAACTTGACGAGCCTAGCATATAACAGATATGGCCTCGAACACGGAGACCGAAAGGTCGGCGTGAATCATATAGTAGATATGATCAACATAGTGATGTTCACCATTGAAACTACTCCATCTCACGTGATGATCGGACATGGTTTAGTTGATATGGATCACGTGATCACTTAGAAGATTAGAGGATGTCTATCTAAGTGGGAGTTCTTAAGTAATATGATTAATTGGACTTAAATTTATCATGAACTTAGTCCTGGTAGTATTTTGCAAATTATGTTGTAGATCAATAGCTCGCGTTGTTGCTTCCCTATGTTTGTTGCTTTCATATGTTTATTTTAATATGTTCCTAGAAAAACTGTGTTGAAAGATGTTAGTAGCAATGATGCGGATTGGATCCGTGATCTGAGGTTTATCCTCATTGATGCCTGAAGAATTATGTTCTTGATGCACCGCTAGGTGACAGACCTATTGCAGGAGCGGATGCGACGTTATGAACGTTTGGCTTGCTCAATATGATGACTACTTGATAGTTTAGTGCACCATGCGTAACGGCTTAGAATCGGGACTTCAAAGACGTTTTGAACGTCATGGACCATATGAGATGTTCCAGGAATTGAAGTTAATATTTCAAGCAAATACCCGAGTTGAGAGATATGAAGTCTCCAACAAGTTCTATTGCTAAAAGATGGAGGAGAATCGCTCAACTAGTGAGCATGTGCTCAGATTGTCTGGGTACTACAATCGCTTGAATCAAGTGGGAGTTAATCTTCCAGATAAGATAGTGATTGATAGAATTCTCTAGTCACCATCACCAAGTTAGTAGAACTTCGTGATGAACTATAGTATGCAAAGGATGACGAAAACGATTCCCGAGCTCTTCGTGATGTTGAAATCGACGTAGGTAGAAATCAAGAAAGAGCATCAAGTGTTGATGATTGACAAGACCACTAGTTTCAAGAGAATGGCAAAGGGAAAGAAAGGGAACTTCAAGTAGAATGACAAGCAAGTTGTCACTCCGTGAAGAAGCCCAAAGCTGAACCTAAAGCCTGAAACCGAGTGCTTCTCTTTGCAAAGGAAATGGTCATTTGAAGTGGAACTACTCCAAATATTTGGTGGATAAGAAGGATGGCAAAGTGAACAAGGGTATATTTGATATACAGGTTATTGATGAGTGCTTTACTAGTGTTTATAGTAGCCCCGAGTATTTGATACTTGTTCGGTTGCTAAGATTAGTAACTCAAACAGGAGTTACGAAATAAACAAAGACTAGTTGAAGGGAAGTGACGATGAGTGTTGGAAGTAGTTCCAAGATTGATATGATCATCATCGCACACTCCCTATACTTTCGGGATTAGTGATAAACCTAAATAAATGTTATTTGGCGTTATGCGTTGAGCATGAATATGATTTGATCATGTTCATTGCAATCTCGTCATTCATTTAAAATCAGAGAATAATTGTTGTTCATTTAAATGAATAAAACCTTCAATGGTCATACACCCAATGAAAATAGTTTGTTGGATCTCGATCGTAGTGATACACATATTCATAATATTGATGCCAAAAGATGCAAAGTTAATAATGATAGTGCAACTTATTTGTGGCACTGCCGTTTGGGTCATATCGATTAAAAGCGCATGAAGAAACTCCATGCTGATGGGTTTTGGAATCACTTGATTATGAATCGCTTGATGCTTACGAACCGTGCCTTTTGGGCAAGATGACTGAAACTCCGTTGTTCGAACAATGGAACGAGCAACAAACTTGTTGGAAATAATACATCTTGATGTATGCGATCCAATGAGTGTTGATGCCCGTGGCAAGTATCATTATTTTCTGACCTTCACAGATGATTTGAGCAGATATGGATATGTCTACTTGATGAAACATAAGTCTGAAATAGTTGAAAAGTTCAAAGAATTTCATAGTGAAGTGGAAAATCATCGTAACAAGAAAATAAAGTTTTTGCGATCTGATCGTGGAGATGAATATTTGAGTTGCGAGTTTGGTCTTCAATTAAAACAAAGTGGAATAGTTTCACAGCTCATGCCACATGGAACACCACAACATAATGGTGTGTCCGAACATCGTAACTGCACTTCATTTGATATGGTGCGATCTATGATGTATCTTACCGATTTACCACTATCGTTTTGGGGTTATGCATTAGAGACAGCTGCATTCACGTTTAATAGGGCACCATCTAAATCCGTTGAGATGACACCGTATGAACTATGGTTTAGCAGTAAACCTAAGCTGTCGTTTCTTAAAGCTTGGAGTTGCGATGCTTATATGAAAAGGTTTCAACCTGATAAGCTCGAACCCAAATCGGAAAGGTGCGTCTTCATAGAATACCCAAAGGTAACTATTGGGTACACCTTCTATCACTGATCCGAAGGCAAGTTATTCGTTGCTAAGATGGCCCTTTCAAGAGAAGAAGTTTCTCTCGAAAGAAGTGAGTGGGAGGAAAGTAGAACTTGATGAGGTAATTGTACCTTCTCCCATATTGGAAAGTAGTTCATCACAGAAATCAGTTCCAGTGATTCCTACACCAATTAGTGAGCAAGTTAGTGATGATGATCATGAAACTTCAGATCAAGTTGCTACCAAACCTCGTAGGTCTTCCAGAGTAAGATCCGCACTGAGTGGTACGGTAATCATGTTCTGGAAGTCATGTTACTAGACCATGATGAACCTACGAACTATGAGGAAGCGATGATGAGCCCAGATTCCGCGAAATGGCATGAGGCCATGAAATCTGAGATAGGATCCATGTATGAGAACAAAGTATGGACTTTGATTGACTTGCTCGATGATCAGCAAGCCATGTTAAATAAATGGATCTTCAAGAGGAAGACGGACACTGATAGTAGTGTTACTATCTACAAAGCTCGACTTGTAACAAAAAGGTTTTTCGACAAGTTCAAGGTGTTGACTACAATGAGATTTTCTCAAGCAGTAGCGATGCTTAAGTCTGTCCGAATCATGTTAGCAATTGCCACATTTTATGAAATCGGCAAATGGATGTCAAAACTACATTTTTAATGGATTTATTAAGGAAGAGTTGTATATGATGCAACCAGAAGGTTTTGTCAATCCTAAAGGAGCTAACAAAATGTGCAAGCTCCAATGATCCATCTATGGACTGGTGCAAGCATCTCGAGTTGGAATACACACTTTGATAAGTTGATCAAAGCATATAGTTTTATACAGACTTGCGGTGAAGCCTGTATTTACAAGAAAGTGAGTGGGAGCACTACAGCATTTCTGATAAGTATATGTGAATGACATATTGTTGATCAGAAATGATGTAGAATTTTTCTGGAAAGCATAAAGGAGTATTTGGAAGGACTTCTTTAAAAGAAAGACATCAATAAAGCTACTTACATATTGAGCATCAAGATCTATTGAGATAGATCAAGACGCTTGATAAGTTTTTTCAATAAGTATATACCTTGTCAAGATTTTGAAGTAGTTCAAAATGGAACAGTCAAAGAAAAGTTCTTGCCTGTGTTGCAAAGGTGTGAAATTGAGTAAGACTCAAATCCCGACCACGGCAGAAAATAGAAAAGAGAATGAAAGTCATTCCCTATGCCTCAGTCATAGGTTCTATAAAGTATGCTATGCTATGTACCGCACCTATTGTATACCTTGCTCAGATTTGGCAAGGAGTACAATAGTGATCTAGGAGTAGATCACTGGACATTGGTCAAGAACATCCTTAGTGAGGACTAAGGAAATATTTCTCGGTTATGGAGGTGATAAAAGAGCCCGTCGTAAAGAGTTACATCGATGCAAGCTTTTACACTGATCCGTATAAGTCTCAATCTGAATACATATTGAAAGTGGGAGCAATTAGCTAGAGTAGCTCCGTGCGAGCATTGTAGACATAGAATATTTGCAAAAATACATATGGCTCTGAATGTAACAGACCCATTGACTAAGATTATCTCACGAGCAAAACATGATCATACCTTAGTACTCTTTGGGTGTTAATCACATAGCGATGTGAACTAGATTATTGACTCTAGTAAACCCTTTGGGTATTGGTCACATGACAATGTGAACTATGGGTGTTAATCATATACAGATATGAATATTGATGTTAAATCACATGGCGATATGAACTAGATTATTGACTCTAGTGCAAGTGGGAGACTGAAGGAAATATGCCCTAGAGGCAATAATAAAGTTATTATTTATTTCCTTATATCATGATAAATGTTTATTATTCATGCTAGAATTGTATTAACCGGAAACATAATACATGTGTGAATACATAGACAAACATATAGTCACTAGTATGCCTCTACTTGACTAGCTCATTAATCAAAGATGGTTATGTTTCCTAACCATAGACATGTGTTGTCATTTGATTAATGGGATCACATCATTAGGAGAATGATGTGATTGACTTGACCCATTCCGTTAGCCTAGCACTTGATCGCTTTAGTATGTTGCTATTGCTTTCTTCATGACTTATACATGTTCCCGTAACTATGAGATTATGCAACTCCGCCATACGGAGGAACACTTTGGTGCTACCAAACGTCACAACGTGATCGGGTGATTATAAAGGAGTACTACAGGTTTCTCCAAAGGTACATGTTGGGTTGGCGATTTGAGATTAGGTTTTGTCACTCCGATTGTCGGAGAGGTATCTCCGGGCCCACTCGGTAATGCACATCACTATAAGCCTTGCAAGCATTGCAACTAATTAGTTAGTTGCGGGATGATGCATTACGGAACGAGTAAAGAGACTTGCCGGTAACGAGATTGAACTAGGCATTGGATACCGACGATCAAATCTCGGGCAAGTAACATACCGATGACAAAGGGAACAACGTATGTTGTTATGCGGTTTGACCGATAAAGATCTTCGTAGAATATGTAGGAGCCAATATGAGCATCCAGGCTCCGCTATTGGTTATTGACCGAGAATAGTTCTAGGTCATGTCTACATAGTTCTCGAACCCGTAGGGTCCGCACGCTTAACGTTACGATGACAGTTTTATTATGAGTTTATAAGTTTTGATGTACCGAAGGAGTTCGGAGTCCCGGATGAGATCGGGGACATGACGAGGAGTCTCGAAATGGTCGAGACGTAAAGATCGATATATTGGACGACTATATTCGGAGTTCGGAAAGGTTCCGAGTGATTCGGGTATTTTGGGAGTACCGGAGAGTTACGGAATTCGTATTGGGCCTCTTTGGGCCATACGGGAAAGGAGAGAAAGGGCCAAAGAGTGGCCGCACCCCTCCCCTTGGACTAGTCCGAATTGGACTAGGGAGGGGGGGCGCACCCTTCCTTCCTTCTCCCTCTCTCTTCCCTTTCCTTCTCTCCTACTCCTACTACATGGAAGGGTTCCTAGTTGGACTAGGAAAGGGGGAATCCTACTCCCGGTGGGAGTAGGACTCCCCTAGGGCGCGCCATAGAGATGGCCGGCCCTCCCCTCCTCCACTCCTTTATATACGGGGGCAGGGGGCACCCCATGAAAACACAAGTTGATCTACGGATCGTTCCTTAGCCGTGTGCGGTGCCCCCCTCCACCATATTCCACCTCGGTCATATCGTCGCGGAGCTTAGGCGAAGCCCTGCGCCGGTGGAGCATCATCATCGTCACCACGCCGTCGTGCTGACAGAACTCATCCCCGACGCTTTGCTGGATCGAAGCCCGGGGATCGTCATCGAGCTGAACGTGTGCTGAACTCAGAGGTGCCGTACGTTCGGTACTTGGATCGGTCGGATCGTGAAGACGTACGACTACATCAACCGCGTTGTCATAACGCTTCGCCACGGTCTCACGAGGGTACGTGGACAATACTCTCCCCTCTCGTTGCTATGCCATCACCATGATCTTGCGTGTGCGTAGGAATTTTTTTGAAATTACTACGTTTCCTAACAGTTAGTTGGTTGGAAAGATCCTGTAAAAGCTCTGTAAAGGTCCGTGCATGTAGGTTTGTTGGAAATTCAGAGAGGATTAGTATGTGGTTAGTTGAGGATCTCATCCGTAAGTTAGATCCCGTAAGATAGTTCCCATAGGTCTACCATTTCTTTAGTACAGACAAGCCTGCCGTGTTAGCACTTAGGGGGTGTTTGGTTACAGGTACTTATTGGTGTAGGGACTTAAATAAGTCCCTTTAAGTCCCATCTAAATCAAACAGAAGGGACTTATTGGGACTTAAAGTGAGTATTTGGGACTTATGAAATAAGATTCTCAAGGAGGGACTTATAGTTGTAATATGGTTTTTTAGTCCATATTAAATTTCAGGAACCAAACAAGTAGAGACTTATTAGGGACTTGGGACTTATAAGTTGGGACTAAAAACAGTCCTAAGACTTATGAACCAAACAGGGCCTTATCCTGGCATTTCGTATCTGCAAGTTTAGGTGATCGGTTAGCTTGTCGTGCAGTTGTACGTGTGTAGCTGTCTTGTCACGCTGGGTTGCAGGCGAAGATGGTGGTGATACAACGTAGTTTGCGGAGCTGAAACGTAAATCTGTGGTGAGAAAATTATCATAGAGACCATGAAAAATTTATTGATCACACCATGGCCAATTATTTTTTTTGTAAAATATCATATTTATTTCCATTGCAATTTTTTGGCATACAATATTTTTTGTAACGTAGAACTTTCCATATAAACACTACATAACTTTTTATACATTTGGCATGATTCCTAGTGAACCCATTTTTTTCTTAGCATGCCTTATGAAACCCCCTACTTTTCTAGTTTTTGCCATGATCAAGATTTTTTCTGTTACAGTTGCAATCAAACCATTCCCTGGTTGTTTATAAATATTAGTGCATGGCGAAAAAATGTAGATACCATGAAACATTTATTGAATATACCATGGCAAAATTATAAATTAGAGGATGCCAGTTTTATAAAGTATAGCATGAAAATTTTATGAAGTATATCATGGCAATTGTAAATTTATGCATATCTGCCTTTCTCTCTATCAGAAATTATTGTATTTTTTATGGCAAAAAAAGATGAAAAGGCATAATTTGTTTTCCCCATGCACTTCCTATAGTCTAGGATAGTTTGGGGGTCGCGCGGAAAGGATGTTCGAGGGAACATTGCACGTTCACTTGTTCGATCCATCTCGAGGGAAAAAATGTTCGCTTGGTGTTTCTCCATGGCTGATGTTCCACCCTTATTTTGCGGTCAAAAAAGAATGCCAATATGAGCCAAACATTAGATGTTTTTTGTCTTCCTCAATTCACAGCTTCCTATTTGGACAGTTAAGGCCTTATTCGACACATCAATAGTAAACGTAGGAATTGAGGGAGGGAATGACTAGGTACAAGTCGACTGTTTTTTTGATCTTCGGTCAGTCGACTGACCACAAAATTAGTCAGTCGATTTGAGCAACCTGCAGCCACACAAGCCCATGCAGCCTGCACAGGTGGATGGGCTGCTCCGGTTCAGCCAAGCCACAGCCTTTTCTGTATGTTGAATATAGACTGTTCTAGTATAGTGTTTGCATAGCTTTCCCCCTCGGAAAAAATACAACGGCTAATGGCTATAGGTTCAATCTCACATATGTATATTTATTTTTATACATGCATGCAATACATATACACACACACATACATCTGCATATATAAAAAGTATATTATTATTATGCAAAAATAAGCATATAATAGTTAGATTTCTGCAAAAAAAAGGTTTTTTAAGTAATGGATTAGTGACAGGAGTATTACACTTACAAAATAAAAGAAGATGAAAACTAAAACAAATTCAAAATAAAAGTTCTCTATGGGAGAATGAATTTGTGGCGTTGATATTACCCTGTCAGAAGAAAAAAAATCAAAATAATGAAGTTTTATAATAAAAATGAAAACCTTTAAGAAGAAAGAAAATTAAAAGAAAAACCTTTCAAAACTTGCACACAACATTGCACTAAAATTGCACTTTTGAAATGTGTAAATAATATGCGTAAATGCAAGTACCAAATAAACCTGAAACAAAATAAAAATAACGCAGTTCTATACAGGAAAATGAAATATATATCAAATAATGGCAAAATTTGCATACTATTTGTACAGAAATTGCTTTTTAATATTGAAGAATAAGTATATAATGATGAAAGTTTTGCAAAAAGAAGTTTCCTCAGAAGGAATAATATAGTGGAATCGGTCAAAAGAAAGAAAAGATAAAAAATAAATCAAGTATTGACAAAACTTATACACAATTTACACAGATGGGCTTCACAAAAAAAATTGCAGACATTTTACACAGAAATTACGCTTTTATAATACGAAAGGATAACCATATAATACAGGAACGATATTGGAATTAACGTTAAAGAACGAAAATGAAATAAAACTAAAATTAAAATTAAAACAAAATGATGAATTTTTCTAGGAAAAAATAAAACCCTTTAAAAGAAAGAAAATAGAAACCAAAAGAAAATAATGAAATTTTCTAGAGAAGATTGAAACCCTTTAAGAAGAAAGATAATAAAAATGAAAAAATAAAATAAAATAATGAAGTTTTCTAGGAAGAATGAAATCCTTTAAGAAAAAAAACAAAACAGCTACAACTAAAAAAATAATTAAGTTTTCTATGGAATAATGAAACCTTTTAAGAAAAGAAAAACAGAAAAACTAAAACAAAAACAATGAAGTTTTCTATGTAAGAATGAAACCCTTTAAGAAGAAAGAAAATATAAAACTAAAACAAAAACAAAATAATGAAGTTTTCTAGGGAAAATGTAACCCTTTAAGAAGAAACAAAATTGAACAATAAATTGCACACAAGTATGCCCTGAAATTGCATTTTGTAATATGCAAAAATAAGCATATACAGTGCAATTTTGCTCTCTACTATAATTTAGATACATGGTGTATCATATTTATGTATACTTACTTACACCCACAAAAATAAAATTAAAAAACTTGCACACTAGTTTGCAGTGAAATTTCACTTTTATAATATGCAGCTTAATACACATATAATAATGCAACTTTAGCAGTCTAGTATAATTTACACAAATATTCTGTAGTACTTTCATGCATTCATACACATAATAATAGAAAATGTATTTAATTTGAATAAAGGAAATAAAAAACAAAATTTTCCACACAATTAGCACAAAAATGCACCTTTTATAATATGTAACAAAAATATATAAGACTGAAGTTTCCATACTCTAATGTAATTTGTACATGTATACATTTACACACACTCAACATCCGGAAATACACGTAAAGAAGAAACAAAACTCAACTGAAAAATAGAAAAATAAAAGCGTACATGTGCAAAAAACAAAAGCAAACCCATGGGAAAAAGCAGGGGCCAAACAGCCCAGCCCAGTACACCAGCAAAAATCCAGCCCAGGAACGAAATTGACTGACCCAAAATAGGAGTCAGTCAAATCCAGCCAGCCCAGCTCAGTACACCACCGAAACATGACAAAAAAAGAAAAACTGCACAGATCTTAAAGCACAATCCAATGGTCAACAAATCGACTGACCACAAAACTAAAAGTCAGCTGACTGAAATCTAGCTCAAGTGATTGAGGGAACCATAGGAATGGCAAAAGGAATAGAGGTGCAAAACTAAGGGTTTAAAAGCAGAGGAAAAAGAAAGTAATAGGCGTTCGGCCAACATAGGAAAAAAACAGAGAATGGTTCCATCATTAGACGCTAATAAAGCAACATTCTGGTTGCATGGTGCTTCTCTCGCGCAAAGAACCTACCTGCTGAATTGTTTATTTGGAAAGCCATCGATCTGCCTCGGGCATACGCGTAACATGAGCCCGACTAGAAATTTCGACAACATAACGCGTCGAATGGATTAAGAAATGGATGGATTAAAACATCCTTAGATGAGTGAAAAGCAATTTTGGCTACTAGAAAAATGGGTGGATTAAAACACGAGTGAAAGCAATTTGGCACCAAACATGCATCTCAGGATGACCACTACTACAGATAAAATTCTACATGCCAAATCATCATGACACTTTGTTACTAGTTCATTTGATTTTGAATCTGTGCTAGTGGTGTCATATAAAATCCACTCTAGTATTTCCTAATTACTAGTGTGAATCAATTTAACCCTAATATCAATGCTCTCCCCAAACAAACTTGCATCTGCGTCCTACTAATTAAGATGATGAAAAACGAATCGGTAGTCATGCATGCATGCAAGCACTAAATAGGTACATATGTTCATACTTTCCTTTTGGCTTAGTCTACATATTCTCAACTGGAAAGTATCTATTATGAAATCAAGTTATACCCATCAAAAATAAATTGATAGCTATTATATATTTATCTAAGTTATTAACTTTTTTCTTATGATTTTATTGTGATCCTCATTTGCACACAATACTTTATTTGGTTTCTAACCCTCGTTCATGATGTTCGCTTAGAATAATGACTATTGAAGAACCACTAGAATAACTGCAGCATATTGTGAATGTCAGTGAGAATGGATGCTTCACACATGTTCTAAACTCCACTTATTTTGTCAAGAACTATTACTATCGTACTAACTTCTAAAGCATGCCTACATGTTGTATAATATTTTTCTTCCTGTGAGTATGCATTATGCAAACAAGAAGCTCGAAAACAAAGTGAACAGATGGTGCTGCATTATTGTGGATTCTGCCCCCTGATGGTAAAACTATAGCAGATTTACTTTACTGCTTAGTTGTGCAATTGTTCTGTTACTGCTTGATTCGTAATTATATAGTGATCGTTTGATAGGAGCCTATGGAACTTAAACTGTATCCTTATTTTAGGAGAACAAAAATGGTTCCGGGCAAGCAAATCACATTTCTACGCAAACTTATAAAAGATTCAATTCTCACAAGCCATTAGTAGGTATAGATTTAGCCATTCCAGAAAATGATATAATGCAAGTTCAATAGGAATATTTACTATTCATATGTATATATTGATGTACCTCGTGAGTTTTGCTTATTGGTGTGTATGTCAAAAAGTGAGACATACTAGTGAAGTTTTTTTCTAGTTAATATATTCTTGTTTCATTTGACTCTCTTTATAGGGCACTGTTTTCTCTGACTCTCTTACCCTTCACATGGTGCATGAGGATACACTCTACCTATTGACTCTACACACTGTAAAGATGAAATTTAGTGTCTTTCAAAGATAAATTAGGTGTCTCCACAAGGCTGTTCTCTTGTAGTGTTATCCATACAAGATATACAAAAAACCAGTAAGAAGGGGATGAAAACTACTACTGGCAACAAAGAAAGGCAGAAAGAACAAAAGGAAGGAAGATGACCTTGTGTGTTTTACTACTACTGGAGTTTAGCTAAGATCAACGTAATTAATTTTCTTTACCAAATATTTTATCAACTGATCCATGGCCGTAAATACTGTCAAATGGCCCTCAGTACCTCTCAAGTTTGATCTACTAAACTGTATTGAATAATTCAAGCACAATTTATACTGCTCTGAGATCAAGATATGTGGCAATAGGAAATCACCTTTTACCAATGCCAAGGAAGCAAGCATCAAAAAATGCATACCAATGCAAATATTATTTTCCCACTAATCTTTGCTCACATTGGCTCAATGTGAATCTTCAGAAACACTGTGTAGGCACATCATTTGTGATAGGAGCATAGCTCCATCAATATCTCACCTGGCGTCTTCTGCCTGGAGCGCAACGTAGTGCTGCGCAAGCGCGCTCTACTTCATGTACAGCATGCACGGCGCCGCGTATAACACACTCTGGCTCGGCATGGTGCTCGCCTCCTGGCGCTTCCTATTCGACGAAGGCATCAACTCGGCGGTGCTATCCTACGTGACCAAGGTGCTGCTCTGCCTCCTCGTCATCACGCTCGTCCGCCTCATCAAGACGCTTCTCCTCAAGGTGATTGCCTCGTCCTTCCATGTCTCGACGTACTTCGGCCGGATCCAGGAGGCGCTCTTCAACCAGTACGTCATCGACACGCTCTCCGCGCCACAACTGGTCAACGAAGACTACGTGATTGGTGAGGTGTGTTAGCTCCAGCGCGCCGGCGCTGCATCCCGAAAGTGCTGCATCCCACCTTGCCAACCAGGAACCTGTCGGGGCAAAGGAGCACCCGGGTCTCGCGTTTGATTTCCAAGGGGGCAAAGTCAATCAGTTGTCAAAGGAGAAGAAGCGACGTGAGGCTCATGAAGGGATCACCATTTACAAGCTCCACATGCTCAATCAGAGAAATGTCTCGGCGTGGAACATGAAGAGGCTGGTGAAGATTGTTTGTTTTGAGACCCACGCCACAATGGACAAGCAAATTCAGCTGGCAACAATAGGAGAAGGGGGTGAGTCACTGGCACAGATTCACAGTGAAGACGAGGCGCAGCTGGCCGCCAAGAAGATCTTTCATAATGTAGCCAAGCCTGGTTTCAAGTAAGCATTGCTTTGACATCTTTATCTTTTAGTAGTTTTTGCAAGTTATACATCATTTTATATTCCTATTGTCTAGTATCTATGAATTTTGAGCTCAAGTACACTGATACGTCTCCAACGTATTTATAATTTTTGCTTGTTCCATGCAATTATATTATCATTATTGGATGTTTTACAATCATTTTATAGCAGCTTTATATCATTTTTTGTGACTAACCTATTGACATAGTGCCCAGTGCCAGTTTTTGTTTTTTGCTTGTCTTTTACTTCGCAGAAAATCAATATCAAACGGAGTCCAAACGCAGCGAAACTTTTTGGAGATTTTTTCTTGACCAGAAGAGACTTGTTGGGCCAAAGAAATACCAGAGGGGGGCTCCAAGGGGATCACAACCCACCTGGGCGCGCCTGGGTGCCCACCTCGGCCACCTCCCGCACCGCCTCTTTGCACTATAAATACCCCCAAAATCCAAAAACCCGAGGGGAGTCGACGAAACACAATTCCAGCCGCCGCAAGTCCAGAACCACCAGATCCAATCTAGACACCATCACGGAGGGGTTCATCATCCTCATTGATGCCTCTCCGATGATGCGCGATAAGTTCATTGTAGACCTACGGGTCCGTAGTTAGTAGCTAGATGGCTTCCTCTCTCTCTTTTGATTCTCAATACAATGGTCCCTTGAAGATCTAGTTGATGTAACTCTTTTTGCGGTGTGTTTGTTGGGATCCGATGAACTTTCAGTTTATGATCGGATCTATTTATCCATAAAAGTTATTTGAGTTTTTTTGATCTCTTATATGCATGATTACTTATAGCCTCGTATTTCTTCTTCGAATCTTTGGTTTAGTTAGGTTGACTAGATCGATTTTTCTTGCCATGGGAAGAGGTGGTTCGTGATGGGTTCGTCGTGCGGTGTTCTTTCCCAGTGACAGAAGGGGCAGCAAGAGACGTATTGATCGTTGCCATTAAGGATAACAAGATGGGGGTCTATTCCTACATGAATAGATCTTGTCTACATCATGTCATCGTTCTTATTGCATTACTCCGTTTCTCCATGAATTTAATACACTAGATGCATGCTGGATAGCGGTTGATGTGTGGAGTAATAGTAGTAGATGCAGGTAGGAGTCGGTCTACTAATCTTGGACGTGATGCCTATATATTGATCATTGCCTAGATATCATTATAATTATTTGAAGTTCTATCAATTGCCCAACTGTAATTTGTTTACCCGCCATATGCTATTTTTCTCAAGAGAAGCCACTACTGAAATCTACGGCCCCCGGGTCTATTCTTTTCCATATTTGCTTTGAGATCTATTTTTATTTGCTTTTGTTTTCGGATCTATTATTCTAAACACCCAAAAATACCTTGCTGCACTTTTTTTGATTTATTTTATTTTGTTTTATTGCGAGATCTATTTATCCAAAATTATACAAACCAATCCATCTTTTCCCCTAGAGGGATCGACAACCCCTCGTACGCATCGGGTTGCAAGTATTTGTTCTTTATGTGCTGGTACCGTTTACATAGTGTTGCTTGGTTCTCCTGCTAGATTGATAACCTTGGTTTCATAACTGAGGAAAATACCTACCGTAGTTGTGCTGCATCACCCCTTCCTCTTTGGGAAATTACCCACGCAGTTCAAGCGACATCATACACCTATAGTACATTATAACTTTTTATTTTAATTTAAGTTAAGGGACCAGTCAGAATTCAGTTGACTGAAAATAAAATTTGGGTCAGTTGACTGACAACAAGTTTGTTTCGATCAATTTGCTAGATTGCTATTTTTGAGACATCTTTCCGAGATTACTAGTAGCGCATACTCTATTTTAGGGGTTGGTAGGACGTACTCAGGAAGGTACACAGATACAGCCGGCCGAACAAACACAAAGTATGGCCTTGGCCCATCTAACGAGGGCATTGGCTAGCAATGCGAGGCCGAGGCTCAGTCGATGGGTTCTGCTATGTGTGTATGCATTACTAAAAAAAATGTTATGTGCGTATGCTGTATTCTACTCCCCATGTAAAGAAATATAAGAGAGCTTATACCACTAAATTAGTACTTATTGTGCATGCGCCTGCTATGGGGGCTAGAGCTTTTAACTTACTTAAAGCTTAAATATTAGAACACACACGAAGAAAACACCATATTACTATTTGGTACTTATTAGGGTAATTCATATTATCCTATTGATATTCTATGTTTCGTAGAATATCACAATTTTCATAATGACCATGGTATAAATTATTGTGAGTTAACATAATAACCAGAAGGAGAAAAATGGCCAGTTTCCTGTAAAGAATAAATGAACAAACATATAAACAAAGAAAAACAAAAATAATGTTTTTCATTTAAGAATGAATTACTGGCATTTATGTTACATTTTCAGCAAAAAAAGAGAATTAACAATAAAAGAAATACTTATAAAATTTGCACACAATTTTAACGCAGAAAAATAAAATGAAGTTCCCTAAGAAGAAAAGAATTTGGTGGCATTGGTATTACCCTTAAATAAGAAAGAAAACGATACAAAAACAAAATAATAAAGTTTTCTGTCAACAATGAATTTGTGGCATTGGTATCACCCTCTCGAAGAAAGAAAATAATAAAAGCAATTGCACATAACTTACATAGAAATTGCGCTTTCTTATGATGTGCAAGATAAACATATAATATTGGATTTAAAAAACTGAAGTTTCCTAAGAAAGAAATTTAGTGGCATTGGTATTATATATAAAGAGTAAGTAAACAAAATAAAATAATAAAATAATGAAGTTCATTAACAAATAAATATTACTGGCATTGGTATACCCTTTAAGAAGAATGAAAATGAACATAAACAATAATGAAAAACTTGCACATAATTTACACATAAATTATCCTTTTTATAATATGCATGAATAAGCATAACATAGTGAAATTTCAAATATTGTAGTTCCCCAAGAAGGAAGAATTTAGTGGCATTGTTATACTCTAAAAGAAGAAAGAAAATGAAACAATAACTGAAACAAAAATAAATAATGAATTTTCTTTAGGAATAATAAATTTGGGGCAATGGTATTACCATTTTATAATGAAATTAAAAAATAATGAAAAAATTTAGCACAATTTAAAACAGAAAAATAAAATAAAATAAAGTTTCCTAAGAAGAAACAAATTTGGTGGCATTGGTATCACCCTTAAATAAGAAACAAAATGATACAAAACAAACACAAAATAATAAAGTTTTCTAAGAAAGAATGAATTCATGGCATTGGTATCCCTCTTTAGAAGAACGAAAATAATGAAAACATTTGCACACAATTTACATAGAAATTGTGCTTTCCAATAATATGAAGAGTAAACATATAACATTGGAATTTACAAAAATGAAGTTTCCTAAGAAGAATGAATCTAGTGGCATTGGTATTATCTATAAAGAAGAAATAAACTAAAAACATAATAATGATGTTTATTAACGAAGAAATAATCAGTGGCATTGGTTTACCCTTCAAGAAGAATGAAAATTAAAATAACAAATAATGACAAAGTTTGCACACAATTTACACATAAATTATGCTTTTTTATAATATGCAAGAATAAGCATAAGATAGTGGAATTTTGAAATAATGAAATTCCCTAAGATGGAAGAATTTAGTGGCATTGGTATTACTCTAAAATAAGAAGGAAAATGAAAAATAACTAAAAGAAAAACAAATATGAAGTTTTTCTGAGGAAGAATGAATTTGGGGCATTGGTATTACCCTTTCATAAGAAAGTAAAAATAAAGAATGACAAAATTTGCACAAAATTTAAATAGAAATTATGCTTTTATAATTTGCAAAATAACCATATAATAGATGGACCTAAAAAATGAAGTTTCATAAGAAGGAATGAATTTACTGGCACTAGGATTATCTATAAAGAAGAAAGAAAATGAAATAAAAACATAAACATAACCATAAACAAAATAATGAAGTTTTCAAAGAAAGAAAGAATTAGTGACATTGGTATTACCCTTTAAGGATACAGAAAGTAAAAAACATCACAGGAAAAAAATGCAAAAACTAAAAAAATTATAATAGCACGAATGAGCATATAATGGTGGAATCACGGAATTTCTTAAAAGGAATGTATTAGAGGCAATAGTATCAATCTTATAGAATATAGGAAATGAAATAAAACTAAATTATAATCAAATAATGTATCTTTTCCTTTAAGCAGAACGATACTGAAAAAAACTTAAAAAATTGCACACAACTTTGTACTTATTTAGTATGTAGTGAATAATCATATAATGGTTTAATGTTCGTACTCCAATATAATTTACACACATGTTATATAGTATTTGCGTGTATATACTTTACACTCACCCAATATCCCGAAAGAGAGTGGTTCTTCTACACCCACTTTCGGTGCACCCACGGTGCACCCACGCAAGAAAACATATTAAAACATTTCGAAAAATATCTGAAACTTCGTGGAAATGATCATCGACAAATGTTATGGGGGCTTGCAAAATTTGGTGGTCAAATAACATTCGAGGAGCTCTCTACAAAAAGACAAAATCACTGAAAATTAGTCAAAATGTACGTGCACTGTTTGAGCAGATTTTGTAATTTTGTCTTTTTTGTAGAGCGCTTCTCGAATGTTATTTGACCACCAAACTTTGCAAGCCCTCATAACATTTGTTGATGATCATTTCCATGAAGTTTCAGATTTTTTCTAAATGTTTTGATATGTTTTCTTGCGTGGGTGCACCGTGGGTGCACCGAAAGTGGGTGCAGCCACTACTTTCCCTATCCCGAAATAGGAAATACACATAAAAACCGACTAAGATAAAGAAAAAACAATAGTAAAAAGGCATACAAAGAGAAGATTTCAGCCCAATAAACAGACAAAAAAACAAGGAGGAAAAATCAATGGCTCAAAAACTGACAGGCCCAAATTCATTTTTCAAGCAACTAGCATGTAGCTAAAGTGTTAATTTGAATAGCATGCTACATAATTGTTGGACAACTTAGAGTGCACTGCCGTGTTCAGGGTGAAATTGTCGACTACAAAAGTGGAAGGCCATACTACAAAACTTTAAAATAATACTTAACCAAAAATTGCCCTCAACCCTCGGTTCAATTAATATTTCAAATGTTGTAGTTCTAAGAATAGTGGAAAATTGTGATTCCAATTCTTGATCGCATATTTATAAATAATAATGCAGGCACATATACTTGGTAGACATAATGCGCTTCATGAAGCAGGAGGAAGCCATCAAAGCAATGCATCTTTTTGAAGGAGCACAAGAGCATTGTAGAGTAAGTAAGAGGTCTCTCAAGAACTGGGTGGTAATGATCTTATCATATACTACCCTACTATCTAAGTTACATTGACCTTCAAGATGCCTCTTCTAACATTATGTCATATATGGTTCGTTTTGTAGGTGAATACATTTAGAGAGCGCAAAGCTCTTGCCCTACTTTAACGATAAAAAACAACAGTTAACAAGCTCAACCAGATGGCCAATGTTGTTGTTGGCCTCATAGTGTCTGCTCTCTGGCTTCTAATTCTCAGTGTAGCGAAGACACATTTCCTTTGTCTTACTCCGTTCACAGCTTCCTGTGGCAGTATTTGTATCCGGGAATACCTTGAAGACAATTTTTGAGGCAATTATCTTATTATTCATGATGCATCCTTTCGATGTCGGTGAGCGCTGTGAAATTGAAGAATTTTAGGTAACTTTTGTAACTCCGTATTTATTTAATCGGATATTACCTTGCATTCGGCAATTGCATTGTGTTTTGAATTCAAGGTCGTTGTAGAATAAATAAATATCATGACAACTGATGTCTACTACACAACCTTCTTCTTGTAGACGTTGTTGGGCCTGTAAGTGCACAGGTTTGTAGGACAGTAGCAAATTTCCCTTAAGTGGATGACCTAAGGTTTATTAATCCGTAGGAGGCGTAGGATGAAGATGGTCTCTCTCAAGCAACCCTGCAACCAAATAACAAAGAGTCTCTTGTGTCCCCAACACACCCAATACAATGGTAAATTGTATAGGTGCACTAGTTCGGCGAAGAGATGGTGACACAAGTGCAATATGGATGGTAGATATAGGTTTTTGTAATCTGAAAATATAAAAACAGCAAGGTAACAAGTTATAAACGTGAGCGTAAACGGTATTGCAATGCTAGGAAACATGGCCTAGGGTTCATACTTTCACTAGTGCAAGTTCTCTCAACAATAATAACATAATTGGATCATATAACTATCCCTCAACATGCAACAAAGAGTCACTCCAAAGTCACTAACAGCGGAGAACAAACAAAGAGATTATGGTAGGGTACGAAACCACCTCAAAGTTATTCTTTCCAATCAATCCGTTGGGCTATTCCTATAAGTGTCACAAACAGCCCTAGAGTTCGTACTAGAATAACACCTTAAGACACAAATCAACCAAAACCCTAATGTCACCTTGATACTCCAATGTCACCTCAAGTATCTGTGGGTATGATTATACGATATGCATCACACAATCTCAGATTCATTCAACCAACACAAAGTACTTCAAAGAGTGCCCCAAAGTTTCTACCGGAGAGTCAAGAAAACGTGTGCCAACCCCTATGCATAGGTTCATGGGCGGAACCCGCAAGTTGGTCACCAAAACATACATCCAGTGGCACGTGATATCCCATTGTCACCACAGATAAACACGGCAAGACATACATCAAGTGTTCTCATCATAAAGACTCAATCCAATAAGATAACTTCAGAGGGGAAACTCAATTCATCACAAGAGAGTAGAGGGGGAGAAACATCATAAGATCCAACTACAATAGCAAAGCTCGGGATACATCAAGATCGTGCCATAGAGGGAACACGAGAGAGAACATGAGAGAGAGAGATCAAACACATAGCTACTGGTACATACCCTCAGCCCCGAGGGTGAACTACTCCCTCCTCGTCATGGATAGCGCCGGGATGATGAAGATGGCCACCGGTGATGGGTTCCCCCCCGCAGGTGCCTAACAGGCTCCCGAGAGGTTTTGGTGGCTACAGAGGCTTGCGGCGGCGGAACTCCCGATCTATCTTCTGTTCTGGAAGTTTTACGATACGTAGGTATATATGGGTGCAGGGGGTACGTCGGTGGAGCTACGGGGGCCCCACGAGGCAGGGGGCGCGCCCTAGGGGGGTGGGCGCGCTCCCCACCCTCGAGCACCTCCCGTATCTTCTGACGTGGAGTCCAAGTCCATCAGGTGGGTTTCCTTCCAAAAATAACTTCTCCAGTTGATTTCGTTCCGTTTTGACTCCGTCTAATATTCCTTTTCCTTGAAACACTGAAATAGGCATAAAACAGCAAATCTGGGCTGGGCCTCCGGTTAATAGGTTAGTCCCAAAAATAATATAAAAGTGGATAATAAAGCCCAATATTTCCCAAAACAGTAGATAATATAGCATGGAGCAATCAAAAATTATAGATACGTTGGAGACGTATCAACAACAATCTTTCTTCATTATGATAACATAAATATCTGTTACCCAAACTGTGTACTGGCTACCAAACCTATTTTCAATTTCTATAGGGGTCCTGATATGGGAGAAGTTGTTGACTTCTCTATTAATGTCACCACGCCGGTGGAAAAGTTAGCGCTCATGAAGGAAAGAATACTACGGTGTGTACCAGTATCCTGTCATCTCAGTTTCATATATGTTCAAAAATTGGCGTAAACATAACACATTTGTAGTTTGTAATGCAATTTGCTCCTGCTGATCTTACCACATCGAATCATACTAATAGTTTATTTTCTTATTAAGATCCAGTTATATTGACAATAAGAAGGAACATTGGTACCCCGGTGCGATGGTTGTCCTCCGAGATGTAGATGGCACGAACAAGTTAAATGTGTCCATATGGCTTCGACGCACACTCAACTTCCAGGACATGGGGATGAGGTTCGTGAGGAGGGAACTCATGCTCGGAGAGATAATCAGAGTCGTGAAGGACCTCAACATCGAGTACCAGATGTTGCCTCTTGACGTGAACGTTCGAAACGCGCCCCCTCTACAATCCACGAAGATGCCGATGACATGGAATTATTCATGAAGTAGCGGGGCAGCCCGTTATGTGACCGTAATACAACAGTTACCATCCCTATCTAGTGGTGAGAACTGGTAGCAACTATGGCATATAGCAAATAGAGCTATTATTGTGCATGCGCCTACGCTGATCACTTTAAGAGTATGTTATGTAGTATCAAAAGCTTTAGTACCCTCAAGGATAGGCATATAGATAGTGTCCATTCAAATTTTTGAAAGCAGTCAGCTGTATAGCATAGACAGAGCAATGCTATATTTATAGATTGATGATTACATAATGACGTGGTTATCACCGAGGCAGGGAGATCATGAAGTATTATTCTGAACACCAGTAAGAAGGGTTTAGTACAGTAACACGGATCCTATCCTTGGGGATTCAAGAGGTGTAGTCATTAAACACCCAAAGCTCTGGTATGATTATTATAATCTTAATTGTTGAGGCAACCCCATGCAATGGACAGGGCCTTCGATTGGACAACCGATTCTTGATGCAGGACTCACGCCGGTCAAGATGTTATTAGAACACATCCCCCACTTTGGTTCGTAACAAGCACATCTTGAAGTGTTGGAAATATTCCCTAGCGGCGATAATATTGTATTATTATATTTCCTTGTTCAGAATTAAGAGTTTATATTTCATGCCATAACTGCTATGATCCTGGAATATGCTATTCAGTGGACAACTCATATGCATGTGTGGAATGATAAACTGTAAAGAATAGGTTCCTAGTCTTGCCTCTAAGTCTGGCTCAAGTGTTGTTGGTGATCATGTTTTCCGGATCTTAGGATATCGTCAAGTGTAACGATAGGCCTAATACAACATTGATAGTATAACAATAGAAGAATGATCATATTGAATCGACCCAAACTTGTTTGTTTTGCAGTGAGATAATATAGTCTGAAATCAATTGTTATAACACAGAGTGTTAGCATGTGTTTTTAGTTCCTCAGACCATGAGAGTATCGTAGTCACTTCCTACTATATGGTGGACTCTGGGGTTGTTCAGACGTCATCTGTAACTAGGTGATCATAACAACAACTTACAAGTTCATCGGAAAGTTTGAAAGGGACTAGATAGCTCGAGAGTGAGATTTTCTCCTCCAACAATGAAGATATATTCTTAGGTCCCTCTTGGTGTAACGGCATCCATCATTGTCTGGCCAGACACAGGTGACTATGTCACGGGAATGCTGGAACACTTCAACGAGAAAGTAGAACAAAATGAACATCGAGGATGACGGTATAGTGAGCATGTGGATGACTCAGGAGGATACCGACGCACCTTGGGTTTGTAAAGTATCACGAAGCAAAGGGAACATCACATGATAACCAAAGGTTCACTCGAATGTCATTCCTGTAATCACAGGGATCGATATGGACATCTCCGGTTCCGCTGTAGGTCATTAAACGAAGGGGTTTTGTTCATGTCTATGTTTTACCGTATCTATGGGGACAAAAGCTTAAGGTAATCACGGTCTGCTGAGTGTTAGTAGGAAGAGAGTATCAAGGATTTATTTGCGGAATTGTTTCATTAATATTTGGAATAGTTCCGAGAGGAACCGGCAGCGTTTCGGGGTCACCGAAAGGATTTTGCGGTTTGTCGGGCAATACCGAGTATTACGAATAAATAATACTCCCTTCGTAAACTAATATAAGAGCGTTTAGAATACTAAAGTAGTAATCTAAATGCTCTTATATTAGTTTATAGAGGGAGTATTGATGTCTACTACGCAACTTTATTCTTGTAGACTCGTGTTGGGCCTCCAAGCATAGAGTTTTGTAGGACAGTAGCAATTTTCCCTCAAGTGGATGACCTAAGGTTTATCAATCCGTGGGAGACGTAGGATGAAGATGGTCTCTCTCAAACAACCTTGCAACTAAATAATAAAAAGTCTCGTGTGTCCCCAACACACCAAATACAATGGTAAATTCTATAGGTGCACTAGTTCGGCGAAGAGATGGTGATACAAGTGTAGTAATGATAGTAGATATTGATTTTTGTAATAGGAACAATAAAAACATCAAGGTAGCAATTGATAAAACCTAGCACAAATGGTATTGCAATGCTTGAAAATAAGGCATAGGGTCCGTACTTTCGCTAGTGCAATCTCTCAACAATGCTAATATAATTGGATTATATAACCATCCCTCAACGTGTGATGAAGAATCACTCCAAAGTTTTTATCTAGCGGATAACATAAGAAGAAATTGTTTGTAGGGTACGAAACCACCTCAAAGTTATCCTTTCTGATTGATCTATCCAAGAGTTTGTACTAAAAAAATACCAAGTTATCCTTTCCGATCGATCTATCTAAGAGTTCGTACTAAAATAACACCATATAATACACATCAACCAACTCTAATGTCACCTAGATACTCCAATGTCACCATGAGTATCCGTGAGTTTATTATACGATATGCATCAAACAATTTCAGATTCATAATACTCAATCCAACACAAAGAACCTCAAAGAGTGCCCCAAGATTTCTACCTGAGAAACAAGGACGAAAACGTGCATCAACCGCTATGCATAGATTACCCCAATGTCACCTCGGGAATCCACGAGTTGAGTGCCAAGACATAGATCAAGTGCTCTCAAATCCATAAAAGTATTAAATCCAATAAAATGAAATCTCAAAGGGAAAACTCAATTCATCACAACAAGATAGAGAGGAGAAAACACTATATGATCCAACTATATTAACAAAGCTCGTGATACATCAAGATCGTGCCAACTCAAGAACATGAGAGGGAGAGAGAGATTAAACACATAGTTACTGGTAAAAACCCTCAGCCCGAGGGTGGACTACTCCCTCCTCATCATGGTGGCCGCCGGGATGATGAAGAAGGCCACCGGTGATGATTTCCCACTATGGCAGGGTGCCAGAACGGGGTCTAAATTGGTTTTTCGTGGCTACAGAGGCTTGGGGCGGCGGAACTTCTGATCTAGGGTTATTTCTGATGGTTTCTCTATTTATAGGATTTTTTGGCGTCAGTTTCACGCGAAGATGGGCCTCGAGGTGAGCACAACCCACCGGGGCAAGCCAGGCCCCTCTAGCGCATCCTGGTGGGTTGTGCTATAACACCCCAGATGTAAAACTTCCATATTTGGCAATATATCCAAGTTGGGTGTTACATGTGCCCTCCTCGTGGCTCTTCTGGCCCTCCCACAAAGCTTCTAGTGTCTCTTTTGTTCCAAAAAAACCGTCAAAAAGTTTCGTTGCATTTGGAGAACTTTTATTTCTGCACAAAAAATAACACCATAGTAGTTCGCTGAAAACAACGTCAGTCCGGGTTAGTTCCATCCAAATCATACCAAAACCATATAAAATTTTTGTAAACATGGGATGAATACTTCATAAATTATAGATACGTTGGAGACGTATCAAGTATATAGGTGAAGAATGTCCCCGAAGATGTTAAATTATTAATAAAAGGCTCTAATAATTGTTAGGAGGCTTTGATATTTTATTTAACTAATAAGATGCCCGTGCATTTCATGGAATACCAAGATTGGACGGCGACGGCAGCGTCCATCACACGACATTGTTCCACGGCCTCTGGATGCGGTGGGAAGAGATAAGGCTGATTGTGAGAGATAAGGAGTTATTTGTAAATATGGAAACAAGTGTGGGCATCTTTTTGCAAAACCGCAGCAGTTTGCTTTGTATGCGTCAGATCCAGATCCGACGGCTATTGGTGACAGATGGTAGGCACACCATCATCACCAAACCGTGCATTTCACGGAACACCAAGATTGGACGGTAGCGGCCATCACACCGGATTGTACCATGGCCTTCTGGATGCGGTGGGAAGAGATAAGGCTGATTGTGAGAGACAAGGAGTTGTTTGTAAATATGGAAACAAGTGCGGGCATCTTTTTGCAAAACTGCAGCAGTTTGCTTTGTATGCGTCAGATCCAGCTCCGACGACTATTGGTGATACATGGCAGGCACACCATCATCACCAACTCAGGTTTTTATAAGAGTAGAGATATTGTCGGTGTCAAAACCGGCGGATCTCGGGTAGGGGGTCCCGAACTTTGCGTCTAAGGCGGATGGTAACAGGAGGCGGGGTACACAATGTTTACCTAGGTTCGGGCCCTCTTGATGGAGGTAATACCCTACTTTCTGCTTGATTGATCTTGATGATATGAGTATTACAAGAGTTAATCTACCATGAGATCGTAGAGGCTAAACCCTAGAAGCTAGCCTATGGTATGATTGTTGTTGTCCTACGGACTAAACCCTCCGGTTTATATAGACACCGGAGGGGGCTAGGGTTACATAGAGTCGGCTACAAGGGAGGATATCTACATATCTGTATTGCCAAGCTTGCCTTCCACGCCAAGGAGAGTCCCATCCGGACACGGGACGAAGTCTTGAATCTTGTATCTTCATAGTCCAACAGTCCGGCCAAAGGATATAATCCGGCTGTCCGAGGAGCCCCTAATCCAGGACTCCCTCAGTAGCCCTTGAACCAGGCTTCAATGGCGATGAGTCCGGCACGCAGATTGTCTTTGGCATTGCAAGGTGGGTTCCTCCTCCGAATACTCCATAGAAGATTTTGAACACAAGGATAGTGTCCGGCTCTGCAAAATAAGTTCCACATACCACCGTAGAGAGAGAATAATATTTCCACAAATCTAATCTGTCGACGCATTTTGCAGCATGACATCACACCATGGCCCGGTCGTTATTCGAACCGCTTTTCACAACCAGCCACTGCACATATCGCGAGGCGGTTTCCTTGGCACGTCTTGTCGAAGTAGAGATCGTGTCCCCTTATCACGGGGTTCTCATCAATACGGGTGTGGGTAACCCAACCGCGCCATCAATTATGGCGCTTAGGGAATAAGAGGTTTTACCGGGCAAGTGGGGAGGCACAGAATCCCTGCTGCCTTAATAAGGGGATAAGGACTCCCTTTCGCACCCACACTTTCTACTTCCTGATTCATTCCCTTGTGCTCAAGCTCCAGCGCCCAAGCATTCGTCTTCTCTTCCCACAAACGGTCTTCCGAAGATGTCCGGATCCGGAGCAGGAGGCAAATGGATGGCCTCTACAGTCCGAGAGAAGGATATCAAAAAGCTTCGGGAGGCCGGGTACCTGGCCAAGAAAATCAGCCACCGTCTCCCGACGGCGGGACAGATTGTCCCACCTCTGGAACCCCACGAGAGGGTTGTATTCCTCCCTCACTTTGTCCGCGGGATAACGTTTCCCCTCGACCTGTTCGTTCGCGGCATCATATACTATTATGGGATCGATCTTCACGATCTGTCCCCTAATTCCTTTCTCAACATCTCGACATTCATTGTCGTGTGCGAGGCTTTTCTCTGTATTTCGCCGAACTTCGGTTTATGGCTGAAGATTTTTAATGTGAAGCCCAAGGTGGTGGGCGGCGAGCACGCCGAGTGCGGGGGCGCTATGGTGAGCAATATGCCCAATGTCATATGGCCAACGGGAACCTTTAATGATTCTGTCAAGGAGTGGCAACAGTAGTGGTTTTATATCACTGAGCCGCGCGGCACGGAATGGGCCGCTCCTCCCGAGTTCCGATCCGGCGCCCCCCTGCGGCTTACATCCTGGGTCAAGAAAGGCCTGGACTGGTCCTCATCCGACGAATTGTCGGTGCTCCGTACGCGCGTTGACGATATGGGAGACAAGAACATTGAACTTGCCAATGTGGTCCAGGTGATGTTAGTTCGCCGGATCTTGCCTTGTTAGCACCAGACATGCAATTTATGGGAATTTGATCCGGCCTGGCACCAAACCTTGCAAGAGCTTTTCGGCTCCTCACACAAGGGCATTTGGAAGGTGCTTTTCAAGTCCCACAAATCATGGACGGACTCCGCCGAGGACCGTGGGTACCAACTGTCCCGCTCGGCAAGTTCGGTAAGTTATCAAACTTTTCTATCCGCGTAATCCCAAAGGAAGCGCTTAACGTGTTTTATACAACTCTCCCAGGGTTGGACAAAGAAGGCGGAGCGGATCTATTGTCCGGCCCCGCTGCACTAAGATCCGGCCATCCCACTTCTGACGAAGATGCTGGTCCCGGCGCCTTACAAGGTGCCGAAGAAGACGACCGAGAAGGAGGCCAAAAAGACCCAGGGCGGCCTTCGTCGCCGTGACACTTCAGACACAATATTCGAAGGCTCCAATGACCATTACGCCTTCGAAGAGGACGACGAGGAGGAGGAAGATGAATCCCCTGCGGGGGGGAAGAAAGAAGAGGACGGCCTCCGTACACTTGGAGGCCGAGCTGCCCAAAAGGGGAAAGGCTCCTCTTCCGGAGGAGTCGACTGCCGCCGCCGACAGCGGCCCGGCATGGGATCCCAGGGCCCAGCCCCTGGTGAACAAGTAAGTATATAAAATCTGAGTACGTTTTAGGCATCCGGACTCATTGTGGCTTAGTACCTCAACCTAAGCCATATTTTTTGCAGTCCGGCAAGGTCCCGTACCAGTCAATCCTCATCAGAGGATTTGCTGAGCTCAAATGCTCTGGAGAGCGGGATGCCCCCAAAGGCCCCTTCCTCCAAACAGTGCATAACACCGAGGCTTCGGCCCCGTATGACCCCGCCAAGGAGGAAAGGGAAAAACCGTGAAGGCGGCGCCTGGAGGTCAAACCTCAGGGGCCGTACACGTGGGGGAAAAGATTCCCATGGGAGCTGACGGCGGGGGCGATCCTGAGTTCGGCTCCCAGCCAGATGTGATTCCAGAGACCTATACGGCTCCAGAATCAAGAAGGCAGCCTCCTTTGGCTGAAGGGGGCGTGCCTGTTCCATCGGTGACCTCTGTCCATCCAGAAGTGTCGGATGCTTTGTTGGTGGCATTGAAAAATGCCTCCATCGTTGATGAACACCGTGCCCTTATGGGTGCGGTGATTGAGAAGATTTAGTCAACTGAGAGTGGACTGAACGAAGCTTGTATCAGCTTTATAAGAGGCTTTGAGGTATGTTTTATGAGTTGTCGAAGAGTGCCATAGTATAGATAGTAGCCCCTGATACACTGTTCGGTAAAAGAAAGAACCGGACAGGGGATCAAATTGATGATCGCAGGAAGACTCATTGAATGATATTGATTTCTTTTCTGTTATAAGCAGGCGTCTGTAGTGGCTGCTGCCTCTCGTACTACAGAGATCTCCAGACTGAATCAAAGTCTGGAGCGGGCCATAGAAGAACTTGGACAATTGAGAATGCGGTTGAGAGATAAACAAGGTATGCACAAGCTTTGCTCGCGTTTATTGCGAATAAATTTTCAGTATGAAATAAGCTGCATAATGTGTGCTAGGGATTATGACCGAAGTCGAGGCCCTTAGAGAGGCCGTTGCCGAGGCCGAGAAAAAGGCAGCCACAGAGTGGACTCTTCGTGAGAAACACGAGGCCAGGGTTATTAAAGCTGAGCAGGAGCTGCAAGAGGCCGTAAGGAAATGCGAGACCTTGGAGCAGAGTTTAACGGAGAAAGAATCCGAACCCACAAAAGCACGTCAGGCCATGAGCGATGCCCGGGGGAAAAACCAAAGCGCCCTGTAGGGGATCCAAGAGGCGAGAAAGATCACGGCGGGTAAGGCTTTTTCCATGTAAAGCAAGTATTTGAGGGGAAAACTATGTTTCTAATTTTGAATCCGGATTTCTCAGGGGTATTTGCCGAGCTACCTCGCAGCATATTAGATGCCGCCCAATTCTACCGAACCGAAGAAAGGAACACCGCAGAGAAGCTCTTCTGGTCGCAGTATTTGGCGCCGAATTATCCGATGCCTTTTGCCGATCAACTGAAACAGCTGATCGAACTGCATAAGGCAGCGGAACTAGCCATGAAAGATCTGGTTATCCGGTTGTGGCTTGCCGAGCCGATTCAAGCAGCTACTTCGGGCTCGTGAAGCGGCTTGTAAGCGCTTGCCCTCGACTTGACGTCATCAAGCGGTCAGTCTGTATAGAAGGTGCGCGAATGGCCTTCGCCCGCGCAAAGGTGAACTGGGGGAAGATGGATGCTGAAAAGCTGATGACCGAAGGACCGCCAGAGGGGAAGGAGCACCGCAAGCCTGAATTGTATTATGAGAGTGTCCGGAAAGGATCCTACCTTGCAGTGGAGCTATGTACCAAGGACATTATGTTCCCATGAATGCCAATCATGTTGTCCTTTGTAATGTTTGAACAAGGTCATTTATTTGTCGCCTGTTATATAAAAGTTTACCCTCCTGTGCGGCCGTTTTATATGTTAAACCTGATAGTTGGCCAGTCGTCGGCTTCTGCCCCCACGTAAGAAGTACGGGGGTGTTTGGGATAAACCTGAGCACTCTTTACCCCAGTTTTGGGTCCTTCGAAGGAGGTGCTCAGCATAGCGAACCAGGCAATCGGACTATAGGGCTTTATCACTCTCACTTAGCCATAGGAGCTTTAGTATGGTAGGAGTAGCCCCTGGTGTTCGGAAGACCGTACTAGGGGCTCTATAAACACCTGATCGGAGAAAAAACCGATCCATCGCACGTTGCATTGGTTATGGAATTATGCGGGAGAAATCCTTAAAGATTTTGTGACCTCTCGAACAGCTGACCAGCTCTCGCCGTATCATGACAGTCAGTTTTCGGCTTTCTCAACTGAGGTGCTCGTCCGGAAGAACCGGGACACAATTGCAGTAGTTCTCCCAGTGCTACCTTACCCGATATAACGGAACGTAAGGTACCAAAACATGAGAGCCGGGCAAACCCAACTGTTGACCCAAGACATGATTCGGAGCTGATGCATATAATGCTATAGGTTCGGGGTGCCCAACTTCCATGAAGGTGTTCAGACTTTATTGCCGTGTTATGGGTAAAACGAAGCCCCTGGCATATTTTAAGGCATATCGTTGTGTACGGATGTCGCTTGACAAAATGATTTCGATAAGAAATCACAGCAGGTAAACGTCATATAAATCCATATGTTTTATTTGAATAGTATGTCTATGCGTATGAGTACAAGTAATGTGATAGAAAGGGAATATGATTGCGGAACTTGCTGAGACCATGGGGGAAGAAGCTGAGTGCGGATCCGTGATATAGCCGGATGGTCATTCTAAGGATTCCCTTGCGCATTTGAGTTGCCTCCGTATGGCCCGTCCTGGTCGGCGCAAAGGTGAACCTGCGAAGGAAATGTAAGAAACATTTGCGTGCCGGAGAGCGGTTGAGCCGCTGAGCTTGGCCTGTCCTGGCTTTTGCCGGAGTGTTTAATTGAGCTCTGGACGAGCCGGACAATCCTTCCGCGGGGCAGTTCGGAGTCCCTTGACGGTGTCCGAAAGCCTGGACATTGACTCGAGGTTCGGCTGCAAGGTGCTGCTCGTTGTTTCTGCTGCCAAGGCAGTGGTGTATTTGTTGGTGCCGAGGGAAGGTTTGGCCTTGCCATTAACCGTGATGACGCCGCGTGGACCGAGCATCTTGAGCTTGCGGTAGGCATAATGTGGCACCACATTGAATCGAGCGAACGCGGTTCGTCCGAGCAGTGCTTGATAATCACTGCGGAAAGGGACGATTTCGAAGATTAACTCTTCGGTACGGTAATTTTCTGGTGATCCGAAGACTACCTCAAGGGCAATGGAGCCTGTACAGCTGGCTTCCACACCTGGTATAATGCCTCTGAAAGTGGCTTTAGTGGGTTTGATCGCCGAATGATCGATGCCCATCTTGCGCACTGTGTCCTGGTAAAGCAGATTTAGGCTGCTGCCTCCGTCCATAAGGACTCGAGTGAGGTGGAACCCGTCTATTATTGGGTCGAGGACTAGTGCGGTTGGATTGCCATGATTGGCGTTAACCGGACGATCCATGTGGTTGAAGGTGACCGGCCCTAGTTTATATTGTTGGACCACTAGTTCCGTTAAGTCGGCAACCCTAAGGGTGCGTATCCGGTCCGAGTTAGTAATTTGGGTGGTATTTACCAATTCACCGATTGAATATGCGGGGGAAACTTCTTTTGCCTTTCTGTGTTCGGTGATCTGGGCTCTTCATCGCTATCATCGCTTTGAGACCCCCCTTCTTCTTTGGTGCCTACCCTGCCGGCTTGTTTGAAGACCCAGCATTCTCTGTTGGTATGGGTGGCTGGCGTTTCTGGGGTGCCATGAATTTGGCATTGGCGATTGAGTATGCGGTCCAGACTGGATGGACCCGGATTTTTATGTTTGGGTGGCCCTTTCCGCTGACCGGACTTTGAGCCCCTGAACCCGGCATTAACTGCCGTATTTTCGGCGTTTTCACCATATTTGCGGCGCTTGTGTTTGTTGCATCGTGATTTGCCGTTGCTATCCCTGGCTTCTGATATGCCGGGTTTGCTTGCTGTATTGGTACTACGAGCCAACCAGCTATCTTCGCCCGCGCAAAAGCGGGTCATAAGTGTCGTGAGGGCTGCCATGGATTTTGGCTTCTCTTGGCCGAGGTGTCGGGCGAGCCATTCGTCACGGAGATTATTCTTAAATGCCGCTAAGGCCTCTGCATCCAGACAGTCGACAATTTGGTTCTTCTTGGTTAGGAACCGGGTCCAGAATTTCCTGGCCGATTCCCCTGGCTGCTGAGTTATATGACTTAAATCATCAGCGTCCGGTGGTCGCAAATAAGTGCCTTGGAAATTGTCCAGGAATGCAACTGCCAGGCTCTCCCAACTTCCGATGGAGTTTGCCGGCAAGCTATTGAGCCAATGCCGAGCCGGCCCTTTTGAGTTTTAGCGGGAGATACTTGATGGCATGTAGGTCATCCCCGCGGGCCATGTGAATGTGGAGGAATGTAACATCCCAAATTTTCAATTTGGAATGTTATACATTAGATCATCATGCATATCATATTTTCTTGCATTTTGTTGATCCTAGAAATTTCACGCAACTCTTCTCTCAAAACTATGAAAAGAGGATCATTGGATTTATTTATTTTATCTTCAAATATTTTTCCAATATCAAAAATAAGAGAGGGAATAATATGACTTTCCCAAAATTTAGGAAAAATGAAGATTTAATAAATAAATCAAATTTTGGATTTTTCTCGGAGTTTATTTGCCTTAGGGAAAAATGCGTGTTTTCAAAATTGCATTTTAGGCCCCGAGTAAAAGTTCATTTTGTTCGACTCATTTTTAGGAGTCGGGGAAAGTTTACTTTATTAATTTTGGAGTTCGTTTAGATTTTTCTCTGTATTTTTCTGCCTGTGAAACCGATTTAAAAAAAGAGAGTCATGAGCGCTTGGGCCAAAGGCCCAAGCCGCTAAGCCAGCCGGCCGCCAGAGGCTAAGGCCATCGCTAGCCCAAGCCCGCACCAGGAGCCAGGAGCCACCCCGGTTTCCTTTTCCTTTACAAATCCTAGTAGGATTTGGACCCGTTCGTTATTCCGTTTTATTCCTAGGATTCCTAATCCTACTCTAATTCTTGTCCCATACTCCAAGCAAAAACCCTCCCTCCCAATATAAATACCCAAACACCCCCCCTCTAACACATCAAACCAACACCTCTCCTCTCCTCTCCTCCTCCAGCAGTGCCGCCACCCAGCGCCGCCGCCCTACACCGCCGCCGCCAAGTGCCGCCGCCACCTAACGCGCCGCCGAGCCCTCGCCTCTTGAGGTACTAGCCCAGCAGCACGTCACCTTATCTTTTCCTTGGTTCGGTTTTTCAGAATCGTTCCGGTTTCGCTCCGGTTTCTAGATCGGTTTTCGTTTGGTTTTCTTTCCAAACCCTAGATCGGTTTTTCTCGCCGGTTTTTCTTTTTGGTTTTGTTTAGCAAGCGTTCGCTGCACCGTTCGTCCTAACGAACGTGATCACCGGTTTGCTTCGTTAATGAACGTCCGCTCGCTCAACCGTTCGTCGCTTTTCTTTCTCATCGGATTTATTCCGCTATTTTTCGATAGCGATTTCAGATCCGATTTTCGTTCTAGTTCATCTTCTCGCCGCTTATCGAATCAGGTGATTCAAGCGCTGGAGTTTCGTTTGAAACCGCCGTTCGACTAATCAACCTAAACAAAGTTTTGCTACTGTAAAATTTGACCTAGTTTCAACTTGCTAGAACCGAGTTGTTTTCTTTCGTCGTTTGACTTTCGTTGCTTTATTTGATTCGATTCTTTTTGCAACCAGGGTTCTTAAGTTGAACTTTCTGGTTAGATCTTTTATCCGAGATTTACCTGTGCATTAGATGAGTACTTATTGTATGCTTGTTGTTTGTCTGCGATAGATCACCCGGAGTGCGCCGCTTGTTACTTCGAGTCTCTAGGTTTCGCGGATCGTCAACAAGGCAAGTAACACTTTGATCATACTTTCTCATACCCAGTTTTTATGCATTAGATCAATCCTCAAACACTTGCATGATTAGGATCTAATTAAATTGTGGGATGGGAAGTAGTTGAGGTAGTACCTATTACCTGTTTTACTTATGAAACCTTGGGAGTTACTTCTACGTTTGCTTATTATGCTATGCTATGCTAGTAGACGTGGATTGGGTGAGTGTATTCCATGACAGATGTGAGATTGTTAAATTAATGGTTTATTTAAGGTGGCAACTTAAGCACACATCTGGGTGGATTGAGGCACCTGGTTTCTATCAGACTTGCCTGTTTTTCTTCGACCGCCACCCAGTGCTCAAAGGGATCATAAGATCATTCATGCTAGTAACTTCCGTGTGCAGCACCAGCCATTATGGGCTCGCATAGTTGATTAAGTCGTGTGAACTCTTACAGTGGTAGACTAGCTGATGTAGGGGTTGTAGGTGGTACGGTCTACCCATCGTAAGGTGCAAACGCTTCTGAAAGACTATGTCTCGGTCATCCGTCTCTCAAACACCATGTAGTGCGAGAAACCAAACGGAGGCGATCGAGTCTTGTGGGGAAAAGTGCAAAACCTCTGCAGAGTGTATAAACTAATCATGATTAGCCGTGTCCCGGTTATGGACATCTTGAGTATCTAGTACTTGAATATCATGTGAATCTCAACATGTTACTCTAATTAATATTGTTGGGTTTTAATGAGTACTTTTAATTGGGATTGAGGATGTGTCAACCATTATCAATGTTTAACAACCACCATGATAGTTAAACAAATTTATTCCTTTGCAGAGGGAAAACTGGCTTTATGCAAAATCAGTAATCAGAGAGCTTTTCCACCAGCCACATATGCATGTAGTACAGGCTTATCATTCATTATTCTCTATGTGTTACATTGCCAAAGATATTCCATGTGCTGACCTGCTTGGCTGCAACTTTCATGTTGCGAGACTTTTCGAACGACAGTAAGGTGCTTTAGGTCGTGGTTCTATACTCGATGATGTCACCGGAGTTGATGGACTCACTTATCTTCCAAGTCTTCCGCTGTTATCGTTATTAGATGGCCTTAAGCCATATTTATTGTAATAAGTCCTCTTTGGGCAACGATGTAATAAGTGTGTGATTGCTACTCGTTATAAATCCTTCAAGCACTTGTGTGGTGTCAGACATTCGATCCAGGGATGACACCTGAGCACAGAGACTTGATCCATTCGGGTCGGGTCGCTACAAGGAAGAAGTCTTCTATCCATACCGCGGGGTCTGTAGTACCATCATATGATTCGATCTTTACGGTTTTAAACCCTTCTAGGAATTCGTGATCCATTACTTCATCAGTGAAGCATAGGGAGTGTGCGGCGCCTCTGTGCCGGGCTATATCACGACGCAGTTCATACGAGTCTTGTCTGCCGTATTCGGCCCGGCCGGATTTGCTTTTAGTGTATCCGGCTTGACGGTCATCGTCTCGCGTTGGTGCGCACCCCCGTGATCCGTAGATTGATCTTGCATGTTTTGCCTTGTTTTCCAATACATCTCACAGGTCCCGCGTGTTGCCCCGGGCCTTGGTATTTTTGTTTGGGTGGCGGTGGGGTGCAGGCTAGACTTCAGGCTGAAATGCCTCTCTGTCTCGGCCACGAGGTGGCCGATCAGCCGTATCATACGCTGGTGATGTAGGTTTCAACGGTTCCTCCTCGAGTTGAGGTAGCAACCTGCGTTTTGGATAACTCTTGGTTGGGCGCTCGAGTTCGTATTCCTCGGCTGCTAGGACTTCGGTCCATCTATCTGCTAGCAGATCTTGATCAGCTCGAAGTTGTTGTTGCTTTTTCTTTAGGATGTTTGCTGTGGCTATAAGCCGGCACTTGAAGCGCTCCTGCTCGACGGGATCCTCAAGCACGATAAATTCTTCGTCGCCGAGGCTCACCTCGTCTTCAGAGAGAGGCATGTAATTGTCATCCTCTGTTTCTCCGTCTGCTGCCTGTTCTGGAGGGCTAGCTTGTTCATCCTCCCGCTCTAAATCTGGCTGGAGGGGATTGTCGTCGTCTTCGGCACTATCCGGAGTGTTATTGTTTCTTGTGCCAGTATCACTACTTTTTCTATGGCGGGACTTAGAGCGGCGCCGCTGACGTTGGTGCTTGGGTTGCTTCTTGGGTCTTGAGCTTGCGTTGGTTTTCCCCGAAGAGGAGAGGATGATGCAGCACAGTAGCGTAAGTATTTTCCTCAGTTTTTGAGAACCAAGGTATCAATCCAGTAGGAGGCCACGCACAAGTCCCTCGTACCTGCACAAAACGATAGCTACTCGCAACCAATGCGATTAGGGGTTGTCAATCCCTTCACGGTCACTTACGAGAGTGAGATCTGATAGAGATAATATTTTTGGTATTTTTGGTATATAGATGCAAAGTGAAAAGTAAAAAGCAAAGTAAAAACAAGCAAGTATTAAAGTGATGGAGATTGATATGATGAGAATAGACCCGGGGGCCATAGGTTTCACTAGTGGCTTCTCTCAAGAGCATAAGTATTCTACGGTGGGTGAACAAATTACTGTTCAGCAATTGACAGAATTGAGCATAGTTATGAGTATATCTAGGTATGATCATGTATATAGGCATCACGTCCGAGACAAGTAGACCGAAACGATTCTGCATCTACTACTATTACTCCACTCATCTACCGTTATCCAGCATGCATCTAGAGTATTAAGTTAAAAACAGAGTAACGCCTTAAGCAAGATGACATGATGTAGAGGAATAAATTCATGCAATATGATAAATACCCCATCTTGTTATCCTCGATGGCAACAATACAATACATGCCTTGCAACCCTTTCTGTCACTGGGTAAGGACACCGCAAGATTGAACCCAAAACCATGCACTTCTCCCATTGCAAAAACTACCAATCTAGTTGGCCAAACCAAACGGATAATTCGAAGAGACTTGCAAAGATAACTCAATCATACATAAAAGAATTCAGAGAAGATTCAAATATTATTCATAGATAAGCTGGATCATAAACCCACAATTCATCAGTCTCAACAATCACACCGCAAAAAGAAGATTACATCGAATAGATCTCCACGAGAGAGGGGGAGAACATTGTATTGAGATCCAAAAAGAGAGAATAAGCCATCTAGTTACTAGCTATGGACCCGAAGGACTGAAGTAAACTACTCACACTTCATCGGAGAGGCTATGGTGTTGATGTAGAAGCCCTCCGTGGTGGATGCCCCCTCCGGCGGAGCTCCGGAACAGGCCCCAAGATGGGATCTCGTGGATACAGGAAGTTGGGGCGGTGGAATTAGCTTTTTGGCTCCTGTTCTGATCGTTTGGGAGTACGTAGGTATATATAGGAGGAAGGAGTACGTCGGTGGAGCAACAGGGGGCCCACGAGGCAAGGGGGTACGCCCTAGGGGGCGCCCCACCTCGTGACCGCCTCTCTTGTGCCTTGGCGTAGGGTCCAAGTCTCTGGATCACGCTCGTGAGAAAATCACGCTCAAGATTTCATTCCGCTTGGACTCCGTTTGATATTCCGCTTCTTCAAACACTGAAAAAGGCAAAAACAACAATTCGGCTGGGCCTCCGGTTAATAGGTTAGTCCCAAAAGTAATATAAAAGTGGAAAATAAAGCCCATTATAGTCCAAAACAATAGATAAAGTAGCATGGAGCAATAAAAATTATAGATACGTTGGAGACGATCACGATCCCCAAGCTTAATTCCTGCTCGTCCTCGAGTAGGTAAATGATAAAAGAGAACTTTTGATGCGGAGTGATACTTTGGCATAATTTCAATGTAAATCTTCTTAATTGTGGTATGAATATTCAGATCCGAAAGATTCAAGACAAAAGTTCATATTGACATAAAAATAATAATACTTCAAGCATACTAACTAAGCAATTATGTCTTCTCAAAATAACATGGCCAAAGAAAGTTCATCCCTACAAAATCATATAGTTAGGCTATGTTTCATTTTCGTCACACAAAGATGTTCCCAACTTCTATACCCCCGATGACAAGCCAAGCAATTGTTTCATACTTAAATAATCTCAAACTTTTTCAACCTTCACGCAATACATGAGCGTGAGCCATGGATATAGCACTTGGGTGGAATAGAATATGATGATGGGGATTGTGTGGAGAAGACAAAAAACGAGAAAATCTCACATTGACGAGGATAATCAACGGGCTATGGAGATGCCCACAGTTGATGTCAACATGAGGAGTAGGGATTGCCATGCAACGGATGCACTAGAGCTATGAATGCTCAACAAAAGAAAACTAGTGGGTGTGCATCCAACTTGCTTGCTCATGAAGACCTAGGGCATTTGAGGAAGCCCATCGTAGGAATATACAAGCCAAGTTCTATAACGAAAAATTCCCACTAGTATAAAAAAGACAACTTATGAGACTCACTATATGAAAAACATGGTGCTACTTTGAAGCACAATATATGAGACTCACTACATGAAGAACAAGGTGCTACTTTGAAGCACAATGTATGAGACTCTCTACAAGAAGAACAAGGTTCTACTTTGAAGCACAAGTGTGGAAAAAGAGATAGTAGCATTGCCCTTTTTATTTATTTTCTTTTTTTTGGCCTCTTTTTTTTTTTGGCCTGTCTCTTTTTTTGGGCAATGCTCTAATATTGATGATCATCACACTTCTATTGATTACAACATAAGGATTACAACTCGAAACTAGAACAAGATATGACTATATATGTAACGCCCCCGATGCGGCTATATCTCCCACGTGTCGAGGCACGACTTAGAGGCATAACCGCATAGAAAGCAATGTCGCAAGTGAGGTAATCTTCACACAACCCATGTAATAAATAAGGGAAAGAGATACATAGTTGGCTTACAGTCGCCACTTCACACAGTACATAAATAAACATCCATCATTCAGAGCACACTCAAGGTCCGACTACGGAACCAAAATACAGAAGATACCCCAAATGCTAACACAGATCCCCGAATCGTCCCAACTGGGCACCACTACTGATCATCTGGGAAAGACACATAGTAACGACCACGTTCCTCGTCGAACTCCCACTTGAGCTCGGTGGAATCACCTGACCGCCTCATCGGAACCTGCAACTGTGTTGGAAGTATCTGTGAGTCACGGGGACTCAGCAATCTCACACCCGCGAGATCAAGACTATTTAAGCTTATAGGAAGGACAGAGTAGTAAAGTGGAGTTGCAGCAAGCGACTAGCATTTGTGGTGGCCACATCGCAAAAGAGAGCGAGAAGAGAAGCAAAGCACGGTCGTGAAACTAGTAGTGATCAAGAAGTGATCCTGAACTACTTACGCCAGACATAACTCCAACACCGTGTTCACTTCCCGGACTCCGCCGAGAAGAGACCATCACGGTAACACACGCGTTGATGTGTATTTTATTGAGGTCAACTTTGGGTTTTCTAAAACCGACATTAACAAATTCCCATCTGCCTCATAACATGGGCACGGCTTTGAAAGATATTACCTGCAGGGTGTCCCAACTTAGCCCATTATAAGCTCTCACGGTCAACGAAGGATATTCCTTCTACCGGAAGACCCGATCAATCTCGAATCCCGGACTACAAGACATTTCGACAAAGAATAAAACAAGACCAGCAAAGCCACCCGTTGTGCCGACAAATCCCGATAGGAGCTGCACATATCTCGCTCTCGTGGCACATCCAGATGAGACAGGCTACGAGTAAAACCAAGCCTCGAGTTTCCCGTGGTGGCCCAGCGCGGTTCGGTTCGGGCCAGCACTCAAGGAGCACCGTCCGGGGTTAAAATAAAGATGACCCTCGGGCTCGCGAAAACCCGGGGAAAAGGCTTAGGTGGCAAATGGTAAAACCAATGTTGGGCCTTGCTGACGAGTCTTATTC